>NQII01011438.1:3739-34790 GCA_002778355.1 Clitarchus hookeri
TCAGTTTTACTTGCACTTTTCCTGTCTATTTCGTCCCAGTTTCATTATTTTGCTGCTGTAGAAAACACGTTAAGCAACACATAAAAAAAAGTTTAACTGTCCTGATCGTGGAGAGTTATTCCGCTGCTCAGCTCATGTTGCTTTTCTGGGTGCTGATTCGCTAACAGCACAGTTCTGGAGCGAACAAGAGGTAATAGTTATTTCGGAACCGTGTAGGAGGAACTAGAAATACATTCAGTAAGGTGTTGTGCTCGCTGTCGGAGACCCCTTCCGACTGTCAACAGGATATTCACCGGTGCCGTTTGAAGACGGCTTATCGACCACCAGTCGGAAATAGTTTTANCCTTCCGACTGTCAACAGGATATTCACCGGTGCCGTTTGAAGACGGCTTATCGACCACCAGTCGGAAATAGTTTTATGACGGCTATCGTGTTAAACCCGCTGACTAAAGGCTGGCACGCATGTTGTCGGTAATAAACTGAAGAGCTGGTCACGACATCGAGAAGTAAATCGTAAACACGAGACGACCTTCTCGTACGTACGGCGCCAAACAATGGGGAGAATGCCAAGGCTAAACACGAAACGGACAATTAATCACTGAGTTGTATTTTTTATTATTTTACTGCTAGAAGATTTTAGTCGAGTAGAGCTAAGGTACCAGCTTGGCACTTCAAGGTGCTGTGTTCTAAACCAAGGCAAAGCTGTGAACTTGTGTGCCGTGTTGGATATTAGGCAATACGTGCTTCACGTCTTCATAGGAAAGCAGAGGGGAAAAATAAGTATGGAATACCAAATTAACAAGCTTTACTTTCCTGGCATGTCTCAACGTTCCAAAACGACCCCACCGATTTCACTCATAAATTTATTTGTTTAGAATGTACACAAATCTCTGACTTCGTTTCCAAAGTGAAGTACGTGCACTTTAATTTCAATCATTCTATAATTTGCGCAGAACGAAGGAATATCCAAATCCCTTAGTACATATTTTATGCTTAGTCGCACGCAAAACGAGAAAAAGATTTAATTACAGATTTCAAATAAATTTTTTTTGGAAGGTACTTGATTACTATCAACAATATTATATTAACTTGACTGATCTGCTGTTGCTCCAAATTGTGATGCAATTCCTTTAAACAAAATTAATTATTTAAAAATAGTTTGTTCAGCCGTAACAATTATTTGGTTGTTTCAACATCAACTACATGTGCTTAGTACACACAACGTTTTTACAAGTACATTCAACTAATCGGTATGATTACCGTCAACATTTTAAATATCATAGTCGAGTCAAACCAGAAAACAAAAGAGTAAAGTTGTAAAATTTTTTAAATATAATGTATAAACATTCCAAATCCTTCAGTAGTGGCACTAACCGATGTTGTTTAAGCACAGAGTTTAGATACAGAAATTTCGGCTTCGAAACCTGGCAAAGCTCTCTCTTTATTTTTTCGATATTCAAAACTGTTTGATGTACGTAGAGTCATGNGATATTCAAAACTGTTTGATGTACGTAGAGTCATGACAATTGTGGCAACCAAATACGAAGAACTAAATAATTGGTTTTAGATAGCAAAATATTTTAAATATTGGCCCTATACAAACAGTTAATTTGGTTGCTCCGAACAAACTTTTTTTTATTGAACGAAAACTTTTTCTCCGTGCATATTTTGACGTTGATGGAGTGATTTGAGGTACAATAATTCCAGTCATGGGTCTGGGCTATTGTGCTACCTGCAAGCCGGCTGCCTACCACGCGATCTGGGCTGCTGTGCTATCTGCAAGCCGGCTGCCTGCCACGCGATCTGGGCTGCTGTGCTATCAGCAAGCCGGCTGCCTGCCACGCGATCTGGGCTGCTGTGCTATCAGCAAGCCGGCTGCCTGCCACGCGATCTGGGCTGCTGTGCTATCAGCAAGCCGGCTGCCGGATACCTACCATGTGATCTGGGCTCAATCCACGGTGAATCTGAGTGTGGGTTTTAGAATATGAGAAACGTGGCAAACGTCGGTGATGTCCGCTGATTATCCTTGGGGCACCGTTTTAATTCTTGTTTACAAAATATTTTTGTTTATTTGCAGTTATTTAATACTACTTATTTGGCCTGTCAGACCTTCAGTTAATGCGCGTAGTCCCTCCATGTAAGTAGATGTTCTTGTTAACATTCACTGCATGTATTATAATCCATTCATAGTTTTCTGAAACCCTGCTAAAGTTATACCTCCAGGATATTCATCCGTCCCATGCAAACCAAGCTTAACAGATTCTTGAAAATTACACCAAAAGGACAACGCACCGCATTCGTGCGCACTCAATGTATTACACACGTAATTTATCTCTGGTTTTATTCTTGCTAATTAAAAATATATATTATAGATGAAATATAAGTAAAAGTTCGATTTAAAGAAAAATTAGGTACATATGTTAACACGAGTATAAAACGGTTGTAATACATAGTGTAACCAGGAAACAACAAAACACTTCATAAATGGGGTAATTTTTCTAAGGTTCTATTCATAAAGTGTAAAGAAACCGTGAATTTACTATAGGCAGACACACAGTTTGTCCTGAAAAGGTTACTTATAACTGATTGACAACCTACTGTGGTACCAAAAAATAAATTTAGTACAAAATAAAAGCCTTAATGTCACTTCTCGTCTCAATTACCTGGCCGTTGCTATGATATTGAGGAAACATAGGTCCTAATAAATCAAGCAGGCAAATTTAATTTTTCAATTTATTTACAGTATTGTCACTAGTCGAATTACAGATTTGAATGGCAAATACAACGAGAAATTTCTACAATAAACAATTGCGTACCATCATACCACAAAAATGGATTAAATATTGAAATGAATCTTTTATTGAAATCCTGCTCCAGAATGAAATATTTAATTTCTATAAATTTCTTTATTTTTCTCTAGTAAAATCCGCATAATGGAATGTTTTTTCGTAATATTTCTTTTAAGCAAGAAATATACAAATCTATAAGAGCAAATTTACGGAGATGTTTCGTGAACTCACGGAAAGTTTTATAAAATTTACAAAAGTGCGTTATTAAAAAATAATAAGTGTCTGCAATATAACAAAGATTTCAGGAATTTTTTTTTACCAGCATTTCCCGTTATTTGAAGGAAATTTTCGGTTTCGATTGATACATCTTTAAAATCACACTGACACAGGGGTACCAACATACAGTTACTTCAAACATTTCTGAAGACTTGTCGAAGTTATACTTCCAGGATAGTCCTCCACCTAATGCAAACAGCTTAACTGAATCTTAAATATCACACCAAAGGGTCAACGCACCACATTCGTGAGCACTCACTTTAATAATATTTTGCATAAAAACCATTTAATACTAGGCATTACCAACACACATATTTCTTCTCTGTTTTTATTTATATTAGTTAAAAATCAAATATGATAATTTATAGGTGAAATATAAGTAAAAAATCAATTTAACCATAAATAAAGTATTTTTATGTTATCACAAGTTCAAAAGACTCGTGATGAATAACATATTTAGGAAACAACTAAACACGTCATAAATGGGGAGATTTTTCAAAGGTTTGATTCAAAATGTGCAAAGAAACCGCGAATAAACTATAGAAGGATGGATATGGTGGTGTGACGTTTGCACGATGATCCATTCTGACACAATACCTTCGTGACTATAAACAAGATTGCAGTAAATGTGGTCTCATGCAGTCGAGTCTACGACTACAATGCAAGCATGCCCTTGAGATGGCGNACGATGATCCATTCTGACACAATACCTTCGTGACTATAAACAAGATTGCAGTAAATGTGGTCTCATGCAGTCGAGTCTACGACTACAATGCAAGCATGCCTTTGAGATGGTGCAGTGCATGCGCGAGGTGCAAGCGGAGTCCTGAGAGACTCTCAGCAATTCTGGGCGTTGGCGAACAATTCCGGCCATATAGTACCAAACGAAATGTATCATCTATACATGTCGATTTAAACCATAGAAGAATAGCATCCATTCCGTTAATTTTATTTCATTCCCATATTCCAAAGAAAATATTACTTACTATTCACGCAACCCACCGCCGTATACCCGACGCAGTCACACACCAATTGGTTTTTTTTTTAAGTGTAGGGTTGTCAGAAGTTCTCAGAGATGAAAGTAAACAATGAATATTAGGCAATGCAGATGGGANTGCGGATGGAAAAAAAAAACAGATAAATTAAGGCACACCTTTGAAATATTTCCAGATGTGCTGAGACTTAGCAAGTTGCTATGGCTTTCCGTGGGTCATTATTCTTCCCAGTGGAAATGTTAAGGCTAAGATGTTCATATTTGGTTTCGTTGCGTCCCCTGCCTGTCCAGTATATGAGGTTGAGGATAATGCAACTCACGCCCTTCGTAAGTGTATTAGAATGGAAGATTTGGATGTTGTTTTGCTTGAAAATACCAATAGTGTCTCTCCTGTTGACACGCAAAGAATTATCAGTAATACAGGTCTATGTGTATACTTTGTGGAGTGACCTATTAGATTTTGTGGGAAGGAGTTCTATGTGTGGTTGAAGGAGAACACTTTTAACCAAGAAAGAGTATGTGGCAGATAGTTCACAAGGTATTGAAAGAGAGGTGAGAAGTTGGCATTTTCCTGTGGTCGCTGATGGTTTATGTGATGGACATCTTAGCGTGCCCTTTGAGGCAATGTACGAGTCGCGTAAAAACAGTAAGAGATGAGAAAAAGTGACTTTTGTACTGTGCAGTAACATAAATAACATACTTTCAAATGAGTTAACAATTCATATATTTTGCCAATAAAATATACGTAAATCCATATATAGCACCCCATATATTCTTGATATTATACTTAACAGGTAGGAAAAATTTACAACTATACTTTTCTTTCTAGATTGATACAGAATAATTAAAAATTATCGCAATAATTTATTAAATAGCTCTCAAAACTGGAATAATACAATCTAAATAAAGTTTCATTAAAAGATTTATAAATGCTAAAACTATTAAGGCAATTTATTGACTAGAATGACTATTGGAGCATTAGAAAGGATGGCAGATGTATGTGCCCAGTAAAGCCTAATTTTCATAAAACCAACACATTAAAAATTATTACTAAAAAATACTATATTAAAGATTGCGATTTCGTCGCAGGCAGTCTAACGACCGGTCAAATCTCCTACCGAATTAAAAGCTACTGAATGAGCACAATTAAAAACGTAGACAACNTATTGGAGCATTAGAAAGGATGGCAGATGTATGTGCCCAGTAAAGCCTAATTTTCATAAAACCAACACATTAAAATTTATTACTAAAAAATACTATATTAAAGATTGCGATTTCGTCGTAGGCAGTCTAACGACCGGTCAAATCTCCTACCGAATTAAAAGCTACTGAATGAGCACAATTAAAAACGTAGACAACNTATTGGAGCATTAGAAAGGATGGCAGATGTATGTGCCCAGTAAAGCCTAATTTTCATAAAACCAACACATTAAAAATTATTACTAAAAAATACTATATTAAAGATTGCGATTTCGTCGCAGGCAGTCTAACGACCGGTCAAATCTCCTACCGAATTAAAAGCTACTGAATGAGCACAATTAAAAACGTAGACAACAACCCAACGCGAGAGTCGTGGACACCATGATTATTTAAAAAATAAGTTTATTCTTGGGCAGCCAACAAACAATACACAACACGTTAAAACAGACAAACACGGCAACACGAGATTTTAGTTGTAACCAAAACCAAATTTGGACTGGCGACCAAACCACAGTGAAAAAAAAAAACACTAACATTATTGCTTACCCAAAACAAACACAGCTACGCCACACCAAACACTAAAACATTAAAAATAGCCCATCTAACACACAACCTTTGTCCACGACTCACCGTTTCAATTGCCCTAACGCTCGAAAACTCGGGAGACAACACAAATTACAAGGAGCCCCCTCACGGCTTCACGTCCGNCCCCCTCACGGCTTCATGTCCGTTGTGGCAATCTAATTCATCGTAGGAAACGTTTTTTTTTGTTAAGTGCGAGAAGGTGTTGTGCCCAGGGAATCTGTGTAATTGTAGCGTGGTGCCCTTCCGACCAGGAGGTACTTACTGGCAGATCATTCAGTGTAGGGGCGAGATGGTGTAGGCTGCTGAGTGAAGGGGAGCATGCCGGCTGTTTGGCGTTCCGGCACGCGTGAGGCGGTAGAAAGTAAGTGGGTGAAGTTTAGAGGTGATGCACGAAGGAGAGTTACTTTTTGTGGGTGAAGTCAAGTTGGTGATTTCGGGGTAATGAACGTAGAAGGACCTCGAAAGCTAGGTAAGATTAGGTAAGTTTATTGTCTAGATATCTTAGGCAAAGTAATGTTCTTATGGGATCGGTACTACACTGGAGAGCCAAAAAAACTGGTATAGGCTTGCGTATGCAAATTACAGAGGTATGGAACCAATCAGAGTAACATGATGTGGTCGGCAGCGCCTATATAAGACAACAAGCGTCTGGCAAAGTTGCTAGATCGGTTACTGCTGCTACAATGACAGGCTATCAAGATTTAAGTAAGTTTGAACGTGGTGTTATAGCCGGCGCACGAGAGATAGGACATAGCATCTACGAGGTAGCTATATAATTTGGATTTTCGCGTATGACCATTTCCCGAGTGTACAGTGAATATCNGGACATAGCATCTACGAGGTAGCTATATAATTTGGATTTTCGCGTATGACCATTTCCCGAGTGTACAGTGAATATCGGGAATTCGGTAAAACATCAAATCTTCGACAAGGCTGCGGCCAGAAAAATATCGTGAACGAACCGGACAAACGGCGACTGACGAGAATCATTAAACGTTACAGACATGCAACCCTTTCTCAAATTGGCGCAGATTTCAATGCTGGGGCATCAACAAGTGCCAGTGTGCGAACGATTCAACGGACCATCATTGATATGGGCTTTTTNCAGATTTCAATGCTGGGGCATCAACAAGTGCCAGTGTGCGAACGATTCAACGGACCATCATTGATATGGGCTTTTGGAGCCGAAGGCCCACTCGTGTACCGTTGTTGACTGCACGACACAAAGCTTTACGCCTCACCTGGGCCCGCCAACACCGCCATTGGTTTTTTGATGACTGGAAACACGTTGCCTGGTCTGACGAGTCTCGTTTCCAATTGTATCGGGCAGATGAACGTGTACGGGTATGGAGACAACCTCATGAATCAGGGGACTGTTAAAGCTGGTGGCGGCTCTGTCATGGTATGGGGCATGTGCAGTTGGCGTGAAATAGGACCCCTGATACNTCGCTTCACCCCCACCAGTCGTTGTTATAGGCTGTTTGCGGTTACTTCACACTTTTCTAAAGCACTGCTTAATTTCTACTTCCAGGATATTCCTCCACCTTATGCTAACAAACCTTAACCAAGTATAGTAAATTACACCAGAGGGAAAACGCACCGTATTCGTGGGCACACAATGTAATATTATTTTGCAAAAGAACTATTTCTTACTTGGCGTTGACAACACATTAATTTTCTTTCTGTTTTTATTCGTATTTATAATAAATTAAATGTCATAATTTGTTAATAGAATATAAGTAACAGTTCAATTTAACTAAGAATAATGTACTTTTATGTTAACGCTTGTGATATATGCAATAATTAGGAAACTACTAAACACTTCACACAAGGAGTGATTGTTCAAAGGTTAGATTAAAAAAAGGTGAAGAAACCACGATAACAGCCGTCAAAGTCTCTCCACTGAAATGACGGCGAACCAACTACACGTGTCCGTAGTCGCTGAGAGCGACTGCACGTGCGCCCGCAGCTCACGACGTCGCGAGGCGCGCCGGCGTCCCTGGCCGGCGCCGCCCGCTATCTCTGACGTCATCGACGTCCGCCAGGAGCGTCGAGTGCCCCACTGCTCTGCGTTCCTCGCCAACCACGTCACTGCTCCCGCGCCTCGCCCTTCATCACTCTCACGTCCCACGCGTCAACTCTGAAACACACTTTCAATTTCGTGATGACTGGCGTCCTGCTACATTACACCTATTGTATGGCTACAAACTGTATGTCAAGATAATATGTATTCTCCATTCACGGTTACTTACAACTGTTCTGAAGCCCTGCTAGAGCTCTACTTCCAGGATATTCCTCCGCTTCATTCAAACAAAACTTGGAAAATTGCACCAGAGGGCCGACGCACCGCAATTGTCACCATGTCAAACCAGATATTACCATCACACATATTTTCTCTTTGTATTTATTCACATCATTTAAATATGAAATGTTATAATTTATAGATTAAACACAAGCAAGAGTTAAATCTAACGACACATAAGCTACTTTTATGTTAACACAGGCACGTTCCAAGTATGCTTTCAGCCGATAATATAGTCTTGACGTCTGAGCAACCAATCTCCAGTAAAGCTGTCATACAGGTAAATGCGCCGTAGAGTTATAAAATAAGCAATTGTTTTCATGTCGTTATAAGCTATTTATGGTAAACTGAGAACTTTTGAAAGCCTAGTTTAATATTTACTTGTTTGCTCATTGTATATTCTTCCACCATATGTAACATTAATATTGCCATGAGCCTGGTCACTTTATTCATGCGTCGGTCAAGTGAAACTGTAAAATTATTACAAAAGTAAAAAGTTTACAAATTTTCTTTTTCATACACTAATATGCATTAAGATAATATAAATAAAAAATCAGTAATATCAGTTTTCACAAATGTTTACCCAACACTTTTGAGTTAACGGTAAGACGTGGAACTACTTTCCCTCTGTCGTTACCAACTTTACTGGGCGCATGCCGATCGGTGTGCTCGTTAAAATATATGCAGGTAGGGGCAGTGATATTTTCGACAGTTGACCTCAGAAGTTCTCAGTTAACTGTGAACAGCCTTTACATGACAGTGAAGTCTAGCATGTCACTTAAAATTAACGCAAATAATTTGCATGTCTCCAGTTATAACTTAACTTCTCGTTCACTGCGGGGCGTTTACAGATGTAACCAGTAGCTCGAAAAATTAGTAATTGTTAATGAAGTAACCTCGGCTTATCAAAAAAAATCTGGAGAAATTTCGGAAAATCGCACTGAGAAAAACAATTGTTTCAGTATAGAAAATATAATTGTTTGCGCGGAGTTTGTTTCAACTAAACGATATCTTGTTGGTACGACCAAGCCTCAGTTCCTCCAAATAAATAATATTTGTTAACAAAAAAAAAACCCCGTCAATTTATTTAGAACAATTTTGTTTGTGTGAAACAAATATTTCATTGTTTCAGTATGTTAAACTGAAATTGAGCGTAAGTAAATATATCGTTATAATACGACCAAAAATATTATGTTCCAGCCAACTAAATATTTGTTTGTATAGGGCCAAAATATATTTTGTTGTTCCAAAAAAATTATTTGGTTGAGTAAACAAAATTTTAAAAGTATCTAAATTAATTTTGGTTATCTATCAATATTCTAACTTGAATTAACAAAACCTATGTGTTGACCCAAAATAAATTGGACTGTGAACGAAATATTTAGTTGAGTCAACTGTGNCTTGAATTAACAAAACCTATGTGTTGACCCAAAATAAATTGGACTGTGAACGAAATATTTAGTTGAGTCAACTGTGTATATTTGTTTGGCCACTCATTTGAGTGACTTATTCCCTAATTGAGCTCGAGAGTTTGTTGTCTGACTAACAGTACAGTAACAGTGCTTGTTAGTGCATTTATTGCTGCCTAATAATTGTATAAACATCTTAATAAAACCAGTTCAACAGGAAACTGAAAAGTAAAGCTGTATATCTTCAAATATTTGCGCACGTGGTCCAGTCTGGGAAATGAATCTATTTGAAAACATTCACGTAATGTGAGAAGTCAGTTTGGATGAGATTGCGAGGGCGTAGCGCGCATACAAGTGATCTAGGCTCGAACCACGGGCGGACTTGTAGTCTTTTTATTTTAACCGAAGCTCCTTCATGTAAGTAGAGCCAAACACATTTGTAGTTAGACAAACCAAATTTTTGTTTGGGGCAACCAGATAAGAACAACAAAATAATTTGGTTTAAACAACAAAATATTTCATTACCTCTTTACTAACAATCAATTTGGCTAGGCCAAACAACTATTGTTTTATTCAACGAAACCTTTTTTCTCTGTGCGAGGAAAACCGAGATCAAGTAGGATGGACCGAGTATCAACAAAAAGTTCCTCGCGACTGCAAATTCAGTGTGTGAAAAAAGNAAACCGAGATCAAGTAGGATGGACCGAGTATCAACAAAAAGTTCCTCGCGACTGCAAATTCAGTGTGTGAAAAAAGTTCATTAAAGCATTACTTATTGAGACGCCTTTCATTTACGAGAAAACTACGACTAGCATATATCAAGAAATGATTTAGTTATGGATTTTCTCTGGTCTTGCTTTATGTGCGGTTGTTGTCTTTGGGAGGAGGGGTTTGCACAATAATATAACATCATTTTAGTTGTAAGTACAGCGTACAAACACAACCATGACCAACGCGTGGTGCGAATCATAAACCTCGTTTTCGGAAAGGGAGTGCCTTAGCATCCTTGGAAACAAAGTTGTATAAATAAATAATGTCGTCATCGGGTTGCACCGTATGTATTATACAGCACCTACTTGGCGACGGTCTAAGAAGATATCCGAAGATGCCAACATTCCTGGATTGTGATGTGATTTTACAGGCTAGGACAAAGCAGCTACGGAGTACATTAATGTAAAAAATTGCGACTATAAATCCCATTCACGGTTACTTCCAACTNAAACCGAGATCAAGTAGGATGGACCGAGTATCAACAAAAAGTTCCTCGCGACTGCAAATTCAGTGTGTGAAAAAAAGTTCATTAAAGCATTACTTATTGAGACGCCTTTCATTTACGAGAAAACTACGACTAGCATATATCAAGAAATGATTTAATTATGGATTTTCTCCGGTCTTGCTTTATGTGCGGTTGTTGTCTTTGGGAGGAGGGGTTTGCACAATAATATAACATCATTTTAGTTGTAAGTACAGCGTACAAACACAACCATGACCAACGCGTGGTACGAATCATAAACCTCGTTTTCGGAAAGGGAGTGCCTTGGCATCCTTGGACACAAAGTTGTATAAATAAATAATGTCGTCATCGGGTTGCATCGTATGTATTATACAGCACCTACTTGGCGACGGTCTAAGAAGATACCCGAAGATGCCGACATTCCTGGATTGTGATGTGATTTTACACCCNCCTACTTGGCGACGGTCTAAGAAGATATCCGAAGATGCCAACATTCCTGGATTGTGATGTGATTTTACAGGCTAGGACAAAGCAGCTACGGAGTACATTAATGTAAAAAATTGCGACTATAAATCCCATTCACGGTTACTTCCAACTTTCCTGAAGCCCTGCTTAAGTTCCACTCCCACGATATTCCTCTGTCTCAAGCAAACTAAGCTTAACCGTGTCTAGACAATTACACCAGAAGGACAACGCACCGCATTCGTTCGCACTCACTGCAATAATATTGTGCATGAGAACTATTTCTTACTAGATATTACCAACACACATTTCTTTCTCTCTGTTTTTATTCACATGTATTATTAATGTAATATAATAATGGATAAATACAATATAAGTAGACTTTCAATTTAACCACAAATAAGCGTAGGTTTATGTCAACAGACGCATACAACGGTTGCGATACATGACGTACGTAAGAAACAACCAAACGCGTAATACATGGGGTGATTTTTCAAAGGTCTGATTCAAAAAGTGTGGAGAAAACATGAATAGACTATACCCCGGAAAATACACAAAAAGTCCGCCGTGTGTGCCAGTTGCGAAGATCCACCGGGGATAGATCACGTGGTAATATTATGACATCAGAAATCACAAAAGTTTTAAGGTTATTCAATTGTTTTTATTGGGATATTATAAATAGATATTGGACAAAAATACAAAACTGATGGGAAAATAATTTTAAGATTTATTTCGTGATTGTAAGGATTTATATGAAAAAAAACCCCCTTCAGCAGAGAGTTTGGTTTCAGTTTAAGTATTTATTAGAGTCATGAAATCCGGGAGACATTTTTTNAATAAGCGTAGGTTTATGTCAACAGACGCATACAACGGTTGCGATACATGACGTACGTAAGAAACAACCAAACGCGAAATACATGGGGTGATTTTTCAAAGGTCTGATTCAAAAAGTGTGGAGAAAACATGAATAGACTATACCCCGGAAAATACACAAAAAGTCCGCCGTGTGTGCCAGTTGCGAAGATCCACCGGGGATAGATCACGTGATGGTAGCACGACCAGTAGAGTCTAAAGCATCGGGTAGGCGGATGCTTTTTATATTTCGAGTGCTGTTCACGTTTACTAATTTATGAGACAATTTGGAAGTGAGTCGCCTGTAATCACGACTGCGCGACTATCAGTTTTGTTGGTCACTGCATCACCATTTACAACCGTCCTTTTGGCTCGCACGCCACTGGTCACGCTTATATACTTCACTACGTACATTGCTGGCCGGCTCTCTGCCAATATAATGACGAGTGGAAAGTATTTCAATCAAATGTTCCTTGCCTGTGTAGAATAAAATTCAATCCGTCTTCGTCATTTGAGTAACTTATACTTTTGAGCATTCTTGACGTATTATTACGTCGTAGAGAATCTTAACTTCTGGAGAAAAAATATTTAACCCACGTGTCTTCTAAGACTTCTTAATATATCATACACCTCAGTTAATTTCATGTGACGTAATATTACGACATCAGAAATCACAAAAGTTTTAAGGTTATTCAATTGTTTTTATTGGGATATTATAAATATATATTGGACAAAAATACAAAACTGATGGGAAAATAATTTTAAAATTTATTTCGTGATTGTAAGGATTTATATGAAAAAAAACCCCCTTCAGCAGAGAGTTTGGTTTCAGTTTAAGTATTTATTAGAGTCATGAAATCCGGGAGACATTTTCTTTGAAGTCAGGTTAGTTCACTTGCAATTTGTATTTTACTGAGATCAGCTTAAAATTACAATTTTTTGAAGGAAGTTAATATAAAACAGACAAACCACACAATAATAGAACAAAATATTTTAATATATAGTTTTTTAGCCCGAAGTTTAAAAATTAAAAGGTGATATCAAAAATGTGATCTACGCACTATTTAAATTTTTTTTTTACACAAAATACAAATATATAATGACCTTAATTCCGTTACAAAGTAGTAGAATAATTATCTGCGTCCGGTGACAATGTATTTTAAATGGGACAAAAGCGTCCGGTGACAATGTATTTTAAATGGGACAAAACTGGCACCTGGCACCGGCGCTAGCCAGCCGCCATGTTGTGACGTCACACAACTGCCATGTTTGATCCAAATAATATTTGACCTCGACCTTTGACATTGACCCTATGCTCGTGACCTTGAATGACATTGAACCCAAAAAATGGCAAAAATTATAAAATAATCTAAAAATTATAATTGTTTTTCAAAAAACTTAAAATTTTTATAAAAAAATTATTTAAAGATATACATATAGGAGGTCCGGGGTTAGATAATAGGAGGATCGACTAAGCTCCCGACATGACCGGCCCTCGCCACGTCGAGCAGTGTCCATCGCGTCATTCATGTTAGATGTCGATGACCTGGACATTTCACCTTGACCCCGGTGGCCTTTAAGCAAAAAATTCCGAAAATTTTTAACAAATTCCCAAAAAACCCTTGACACTTGACCAAGACCCAGGACCAAAGACCCATGACCCATCACCCATGCCCAAACCCAAGACCTATTGACACAAAACCCATGACACCAAAAAACCCTAAACATATATAACAAATAAACAACTAGTAATTTCCATTGATTAATAAAAAAATTTATAAAACAAAAAATATTATAAATAAATTTATACAAAAATTTACATTTCCAGAGGTTTCCTCAGCGCCATGTCCAGCAGATGACTGACCCTTACCAATGTATCTCATTGGTTAATTAGTCGACCGGCCTTCATCCCCTCACCTTTACTCATTCTGTCGAATACACTCAACACACCAATTGCCTCAAATAAATACAGAAAATTAGGAAATTCTTTTAAAATTAAATCAAGCAAAATTAAAACATAGTTATCTAACTCTAAATATAAATTGTAATCAAATAAATAATTACAAAATAATAACTAATGAATTCAATAAGTTTTTTACTAACATACCAAATAAAATGGTAGGAAACATGGAGAACAAACCATTTAATACACACGAGAGAATCTATATGGCAACAATGAATCAAAATTCACTGTTATTACCTCGATGACAGAAAGTGTTGGCATCGAATATATAACAAAACTAAAAAACATAAATTCCTCTGGTTTGGATGAAATTCTAGCGACATTAGTTAAAAAATGTCGTCATTTCATCGTTCCCCCTTTTACATGTGTATTCAACATTTGTCTATCTGAAGGTGTTTTTTAGATAGACTATAAAGGGCAAAAATTATATCCGTACACAATAAAGGTATAATAACAGACACGAATAATAATTAACCAGTAGCACTCTTATAATTTTCAAAAATACTAGAAAATGCAATCGCCAGTCAACTTATTTTATGTATAGACAATAATAATATATCACAAAATAAATTTGGGTTTCAAAAAGGAAAATCAACAGAGTAAGCAATCTACACATTCATAGATAAAATTATAAAATATCTTGATTAAAAAAAAAAACAAGTTGTAGGCATTTTTGCCGATCTTTCGAAAGCGTCTGACTACGTGAGCCACAATACACTTTTAATAAATTGGTGGCCTATGGGATAAGAGAGAACCCTCAGAACATGACAAACGTAAACAAGCAACACCAATTCGACTTAGTGACAAAAAAGGAATGTACACATATTTTATATCAAACGACAGAGCTGTCATTTGGAGTACCGCAAGGCTCAATATTAGGGACAATTTTATTCATAATATCTATAAATGTTCTTCCACTCTCGGTGAAACTGGTAGAAGTTGTAATGTAACGCTCCACACAATCAAGTTTGTAGGTTGTTTGGTTTTGATATAATAGACCTTCATAATTGGGGTATTCTTTTATACTCACCCTCTAATTTACCTAAACATTACAATACTTTACATTTATAATTAATAAGTATAACAACTGGGAAAGATATGTGTTTTGGTAATGCATAGCAAGTTCTTATGCAAAATGTAATTACAAGGAGTGCGCACGACTGCGGCGCGCTGTCCCTTTGCTGTAATTTTCTAGAAATGGTTAAGCTTTGTTTGCATGAGGCGGGGGAATATACTGGAAGTAGAACTTCAGCTGGGCTTCAGGAAAGTTGGANATGGTTAAGCTTTGTTTGCATGAGGCGGGGGAATATACTGGAAGTAGAACTTCAGCTGGGCTTCAGGAAAGTTGGAAGTAACCGTGAATGGACTATACACAGATGCGTGTACATAAAACTCACAGGAAGGTTTTATCTGGCCCTATATTTTACACTGCAAGCCGCGATTCCCAATGGTATTCCCTACGGGTAACTGATTCGAAAACCGAGCTACTGCTTCAGGTTATGAATGGATCATATAAGTGTGGCCGGACATACACTGAGGTGACAAAAGTCATGGGATAGCAATATGCAAATATACAGATGGCAGTAGTATCGCGTAAAAATGTATAAATGGGCAGTGCATTGTTTGGGCTTTAATTTGTAGTCAAGTGATTCATGTGAAAAGGTTTCTGACGTCTAATACCGGCGTGCTGCCCTTAATACAGACTTTGAACGCGGAATGGTAGTTCGAGCTAGACGCATGGGACATTCAATTTCGGAAATGGTTAGGGAATTCAACATTCTGAGATCCACAGTGTCAAGAGTGTNGCATGGGACATTCAATTTCGGAAATGGTTAGGGAATTCAACATTCTGAGATCCACAGTGTCAAGAGTGTGCCGAGGATACCTAATTTCAGGCATAACCTCCCACTATGGACAATGCAGGGGCCGACCGCCTGCACTTAATGACCGAGACCAACAACGTGTGCGCAGAATGGTCAGTGTTATCAGACAAGCAACACTGCGTGAAATAACCGCAGGAATCAATGTGGGACGTACGACGGATATGTCCGTTAGGACAGTGCGGCGAACTTTGGCTGCACTGGGCTATGCCAGCAGCAGATCGACTCGAGTGTCTTTACTAACAGCACGACATCGCCTGCAGCACCTCTCCTGGGCTCGTGACCATATCAATTGGACCCTAGAAGGCTGGAAAACCGTGGCTTGGTCAGATGTGTCCCGATGTCAGTTGGTAAGAGCTGATGGTAGGGTTCAAGTGTGGCGCAGACCCCACGAATCCATGGACCCAAGCTGTCAACAAGAAACTGTGCAAGCTGGTGGTGGCTCCATAATTGTGTGGGCGGTTTTTACATGGAATGGACTGGGTCCTCTGGTCCAACTGAACCCATCATTGACCGGAAAGCGTTATGTTCAGCTACTTGGAGACCACTTGCAGCCATTCATGGACTTCATGTACCCAAAAAACGATGGAATTTGTATGGATGACAATTCGCCATGTCACCGGGCCACAACTGTTCGCGATTGTTTTGAAGAACATTCTGGACAGTTGCAGCGAATGATTTGGCCACCAAGATTGCCCGACATGAATCCCATCGAACATTTATGGGACATAATCGAGAAGTCAGTTCGTGCACAATCTCCTGCACCGGCAACACTTTCGCAATTATGGACGTCTATAGAGGCAGCGTGGCTCAATATTTCTGCCGGGGACTTCCAACAACTTGTTGAATCCATGCCACATCGAGTTGCTGCACTTAGGCGGGCAAAAGGAGGTCCGACACGATATTAGGAGGTATCCCATGACTTTTGTCGCTTCAGTGTAAATCTTAGAGGTAACCTATTGTGGCAAACAAAACAAGTACAGCACGTGTGAATAAATTTATTTGCAACATTTGAAAGTTTGGATTATGAAATTCTGAGGGGATTTACCACGAGCAAGCTACACTCGAGCGAGGCAGCACACTGGCAAACCACTCGGCTCGCATTCGGGTGGACACGAGCTGGATTCCCGGTCTGGCCATCCTGATTTCGGTTTTCCACAGTTTACCGAAATCACTCCAGGCGAATAAATACATGGTTTCTTAACAGAGGCCCTGGCCTATTCCTTCTCAGTTCCTAAATAAATAATATAAAATAAATAGTGTTCTCTTACCAAGACTAAGATTAATTCTACTCTGGTGAGGAAGAAAACGAGATTAATATGGGAGTGTTTGAAATAGGGAAAATTTCCTCCTCAAAGTACGCTGGTGCTCCAAAGAAATCGTTTTAAAGGTGGCGCTAAATAAATAAATTTTGTATATTTTTGTGCAAGAGTTATTGTTTGGTTCAAATTGTTATATATATTTGCCCCAGCTAATATTATAAGCATAAACTTTATTTCGTAACCCTTATTCACGCTCTTCAATGGTGTTTACAAGAGCAAACAGGACAAATACAACTGAGTTTGGCATTGGGTGGCCATAAGCAAGCTTAAACCAATGGGAAAGCGTTACGAATTTAAGTGCGAAAAAAATAGCTGTCATCAAAAGAAACTCTGTACTTTTCTCCTTTCGCCGAAGGAAAATGCGCTGTAAAGCCTTAAAAATGACATTTGTAACTATTTCACTAATATATTTTTCGATTCAGTGTGATATTTAAATAAGGTATTTGTGTTTGCCTACGTTCTGCTAAATCCAATTTACGATGAGTATTTAACAATATGTGATTCTATTTCGTAATATTTGGATTATAGTGCGAAAAAAAAGTTCATTCATTACCTACGTTCTAACACAATATAACTCGAAGTATTTTACATAATTACACTTATTTTGTGACAGTTGCAATTATCCAATTTACTTACATACAAAACGGGAAAATGCGGTCCACATGCGACACCAGTGCTACCTGGTGTTGCCAAACTAAGCAGAATAAAACCTGAGCAGAATAAAACCTTACTAAGGCCGTATGCTTTTAAGGGGCACTTGAAAACCCACAAAATAAATAACAAGAAGTTAGTGATATAACTAATGAGCCTACTTTCCTCTACATGAGTGCAAAATACTTTTTAATGAAAATCTTAAAAGCTTAGATGGTAGGTAGGCGTTGACGTCTCGTTCAAGGCAATATCATCAGAGATGAAACCAGAAACGTATGCAACAATATCAAGACAATTACAAATACACACGTGATTTAACCGGAATTACGACTCAGAAAACATGGTACAATTAAGCTAGCTTGCAATCAACTGCATCACTGAAGTATGATTCGGAGAATCGACTTCGGATGTTGTCAGCCTAATGTTTTGAATGATAGGGTTCACCTATCGAAAATATCTACACTGCCATCAGTTTAAAAATGCCTCTCTGAGCCGCTTAAAACAACTAATTTTCAATTGCCTACCGTAGCGGTACTTGCATCAAATATTTGGTGGAAATCGGTTGATTGGTACCCGAGATATTGCATAAAAACCTTGTTTTCTTAATCGGTGCTATCTTAAAAAAGCGGTTTTGTAAACGATGCTTCTAATATATGCTGTCAGCACACAAAGTTTGGTTGAATTTGGTTAAATAGTTTAATATTTCTAGGACAATATTATCTGTATTATTTATATGGACGCCATTTTGAAAATCAATCTCTCGTCCTACATAAATCATGTAACTTCACATGACTTTCTCTACGACTAATGGTGTGCAAAATTGGATGGAAATTAGTTGAATCGTTCAGGAAATATGAAAACATCTTAAATGTACTCACCTCGCACTATTTTGCAAAACGGCCGGGAATAAGATTCTCTGTATGCAAGACTGATGCGTGTAATGAATACTGTTAGCGTCCAAGTTTGGTTGAATTGTTTTATAGATATAACATATTAATCTATGTAATTTATATAAACGCCATTAAAAATGTCTGCTGCACCTCAAACATGTTAGTGTATATACCATACTCTAGCAAAACTTGCGTGGGATTTTGGCAGAAATTGCTTGATTGGTCCTCGATATATGGCATAAAACCTCCATTTTTTCATGTGACAACCTTCCCAAATGGAGAAAAAAATGATTATGTATTAGCACATTCGATTGTTGTCTTACATACAGAATACAAAGTTAACTTAAAATATAGTACACAAAGCTAAAATGTTTTTATATCCGCAGTTATTAAAATAAGTGTGTTGCACACTTAAATCATGTAAATTAATACGGCCTACTACAGTACAACTTCTTCGCGAATTTTGGAAGAAATCGGTTGACTGTTTCCCGAGATATGACACAAAAACTTTATTTTGTTACGTAGGGTTATCTTACAAAATGGTGGAGAAATGATGCTCTGTGTCTATAATTTTAATGGATATAATAGATACTTGCCAGCATACAAAGGTAAGTGGAAATTTGTTTAGTAATTTCGAAGATATAACATACGGAGTTAAAATGTTTATATGGCCACCATTTTAAAAATAAGGGTTTGAGCCCCTCAAAGCATATCAGTTTACAGGGCGTGCTGTAGTGCTACTTGTTTGCCGAAGTTGGTAGAAATATGTTGGTTTTTCCATACATATTACATAATATTATTTTATCATGTGATATTATTAAAAAAATAGTGGACCAAAAAGATTGTTTGTGGACAAATTTGATGGTTGTAATATATACGGAAAGTATACAAAGTTATTTTCTAATTAATTACATGGTTTCAAAGATATAGCAAACAAAACTAAAATATCTCTACAGCCTTCTTCTTGACAATAAGTGTCTGACCTTATTAAAACATACTGGTTTAAGTCACCTGATGAAGTACTACTTTCTTGCAATATTTGGTAGGAATCGGTCAATTGTTTCTCGAGATAAGACGACAAATTGATGTGGTGCTATCGTACTAAATGGAGGACAGAAGATGCACCACCTAGACTCATGTGATGTTTATAACATATACTCCCAGCATACAAAGTTAAGTTGGAATTGATTATTGGATTCAACGATATAGCATGCCATGCTAAAATAACCAGCTAGCCAACATTCTGAAAATAGGTTTCTGACCTACTTAAAACATACTTTGCTACAAAATGTCTTCTCAATAGTACTTGCTCCCCAAATTTGGTAGGAATCGGTCAACTATTTTCCGAGATATGACTTAAAAACTTTATTAATTCATATGGCACCATCTTACAAAATTGTGGATAGAAGTGGTTATTTCTTGGCATATATAAAGCTTGTAATAGATATTCTCAGAATACAACATTTGGTTGAAATTGGTCAAACGGTATGCCAGGAAAACATTAAAAACCTAAAATATTTGTATAGCCGCCATTTTAAAAATAAGTGTACAATCAATTTGAACCATAAATGTTTACATGGCCTGCCGTAGTAATATTTGCAAGCCCAATTTGGCGATAAGTTTTCGAGATATAGTGTAAACGCTTAACTTATTAATGGTGTGCCATTTTCCAAAATGGCAGACTAACAAAAATACTTACCTTTAGAATAAGGGAGTATACATCGCGTTGTCGACATACAAATTTGGTTAAAATAGTTTGAAATGTTTCCGATATAAGACATTACACCCTAAATATTGAATACCCGCCATTTTGAAAGTAAGAGCCCGAAGTGGATGAAAAATATAAGTAATGTGTACCGAATTAGGTGAAATTTGGTTTACGAGTTAAAAATGGGTGGAATTAATTTTTAATTAATTTCCTAAAAGCTGAGTTTGGTATGAAGGACTGGGTTAATTGTTTCCCGATATACGAGATAAAATCAATTTTTTTTACTGGCAAGATTATCTTTGAAGGAAAGGTTTGATTGTTTCCCGATATACGAGATAAAATCATAATTTTTTTACTGGCAAGATTATCTTACAAAAAGGCAGAGAAATAAGGCCTGCATAGACTAATTTTATGGATGTAATAGGTAGTGAACTAAAGTATGTATATAGCCACCATTTTGAAAATAAGTCCGTAACCTAAATATAACATACCAGTTTACACCACCGGCTGCAATACTATTTGTTTGCCAAATCTAGAAGGTATCTCTCTATTGTTTCCCGATATATGACACAAAATCTTTATTTACTCGCATGGTGCTATCTTAGAAAATGGCAACAAAAGGTACTCAATGTGCATAAAGTTGATAGTTGTTATATCTAATACCAACATACAAAGTTAGTTGAAATTGATTAAATTGTTTCGACGACATAGCATTCCAATCTAAAAATTGCTATATGGCCGCCGTTTTGAAAATAAGTGTCTGGCGTGCTTAAAACATGCCACTTGACATCATCTGCCTCAGTACTAACTGCTTGCCAAATTTGATAGGAGTTTGTCAATTCTTTCCCGAGATATGACATAAAATTTAATTTTATTCGCATAGCGCTATCTTACAAAATGGGGGACGAAAGATGCTCCAAGAATATAAACTTGATAGTTGTAATATCTACTGCCAGCATACAGAGGTATGCTGCAATTGATTACATAGTTTCGACAATATAACATTCTAAGCTAAAATTACTATATGGGAGCCATTTTGAAAATAAGTGTCTGGCATGCTTAAAACACATCAATTAGCATAATATGTACCAGTACTATTTTTTGCCAAATTTGATAGGGATCGGTTAATTATTTACCGAGTTGTGACTTAATAACTTAACTTACTCGTATGACACTATCTTCCAAAATGGCATTCAAAAGTGGTTATTTGTTGGTATATATGATGCTTGTATAGAGACTTCCAATATACAAAATTTGTTCAAAATTGGTTAAGTGGTATTGAAGAGATACCAAATAAACTTAAAACATATGAATGGTCGCCATTTTGAAAATAAGTAACTAATCAAGTTAAATAACTCATGTTTATATGGCCCACCAGAGTATTGCCTACACGTCAAATTGGATGAGAATTTATTGATTAGTTTTCGAGATATAAAGTAAAATATTTATTTTTTAAATTGGTGCTATTTACCAATATGGCTTACCAACAACAATATCTATCTCAAAATTTAATGCTTACACAATGGTCAGCTAGCATACAAAATTTATTTTAAATCGGTTGAATGGTTCTGAAAATGACATATCACCAAACATTTTTNAATGGTCAGCTAGCATACAAAATTTATTTTAAATCGGTTGAATGGTTCTGAAAATGACATATCACCAAACATTTTTTAATGGCCGCTATTTTGAGAGTAATTGTCTGACGTGGTCAAAAAGTATAGAAGTCAGGTGTCCTTATTAAGTATTATATGTGTACCAAGTTTTGGGAAATTAGGTTCAAGCGTTTAAAAATAGAAAACGGGGGACATACCCATNTAAGTATTATATGTGTACCAAGTTTTGGGAAATTAGGTTCAAGCGTTTAAAAATAGAAAACGGGGGACATACCCATATCCACACATACACATATGCACACATTCACACACACACCCACAGCCACACAGACAGGAAAGTGATCTCATAAGCCTTTATTTCCTTCGGACTGTAGGCTAAAAACCGGAACTAGTTGGTGTGTAGGCAACGCCTGGGACGGATACGTGTATAAGGGAGCAAGCACGGCTTTAGGAGACGACGACGAAGGAGCGTGCGCGTGGAGACGTCACGGCGCTACTGTGTGGCTCAGTGTTGCAGTTGGTTGTTTGAGAAGGGGCGCGGAGAGGGAGGAGGGGCTACAAGCCGTCAGGCGTCGGCGTCCGCGAAACCCTTGATGGACGGCGCGGCAGCGAAGGACGCTTCTCGAGCCGCGGACAGACGCGCTGAGAATACCCGCGGCCACGCTGACAAACGGACACACGTGGCCACCCAAACACTATTATTAGTCTTTACGACCGCGACGAGGATCGATTCCCGCGCGAGAACAACGCGGGTCTGCAACACAGGCGCCCCGGAACGTCTTCTCGCCGACCATGACTGCATCCACTATACCCTCATCGGCTCCTACAAGCACCGCCTCGTCGCCATACACAGTGCGTGGCACACAGTACGTAAGGCGAACATTCCCCACACATATTACGTTCTTTTCTTAGTTTTTCTAGCAGGCTTATTTTTTTAAAAATAAAAATTCCGGAAANGACGACGAAGGAGCGTGCGCGTGGAGACGTCACGGCGCTACTGTGTGGCTCAGTGTTGCAGTTGGTTGTTTGAGAAGGGGCGCGGAGAGGGAGGAGGGGCTACAAGCCGTCAGGCGTCGGCGTCCGCGAAACCCTTGATGGACGGCGCGGCAGCGAAGGACGCTTCTCGAGCCGCGGACAGACGCGCTGAGAATACCCGCGGCCACGCTGACAAACGGACACACGTGGCCACCCAAACACTATTATTAGTCTTTACGACCGCGACGAGGATCGATTCCCGCGCGAGAACAACGCGGGTCTGCAACACAGGCGCCCCGGAACGTCTTCTCGCCGACCATGACTGCATCCGCTATACCCTCATCGGCTCCTACAAGCACCGCCTCGTCGCCATACACAGTGCGTGGCACACAGTACGTAAGGCGAACATTCCCCACACATATTACGTTCTTTTCTTAGTTTTTCTAGCAGGCTTATTTTTTTAAAAATAAAAATTCCGGAAATACTCCTTAAGCACAACTACTTAGTGAGCAGTGCAGGCACAACGACTGAACAACGAACTCTTAGTTACCTCGCAATAATAATTTTTACTAAAATTTGACAAAATCAAAATTGTGACATAAATACGAGATCGTGGTTTAGTACTTATGTATGTGCTGCTGTGTAAGGTCAATAGCTACGTAGGTGTGTATGAGGGTGCTTTCGGAAATTAATATTTTTTGAAATATAAACAAGCTAGAAAACCAAGAGCTAATATTGCGGGAGAAAATTCTCCTCGAGGGGGTGGTAACCTTGCCATGTTGTAATTATTTATATTGTAACAGTCTTGGTTCATGCTGTCAAACCTGAGTTTGTATTTTATTTTTTCACATGAGACTGAAAAAGTATAAATAATATGTTAATCTTTATTACGATCACAAATGCAACAAACCCAACATTGGCAAAAAAGTGTGGACTTAAAAATATCTGTTAGGATATGTCCTATGCCCTGACAGCATTCGTTTTTGAATGTTTGATCTCAAAAATAAGCTATGGTGAAACAGAAATATACGGAAGGGATACAACCACTTTAAGTATGCTTGCTACTATATAAATATTTGTATGAAATGCCGTTCAGTTTGTAAACATTACTTGCAAGTACTCTTTCATCTCATGAACAAATTAGATCGTTTAATTTTTGCACCTGCCATGCGAAAATCACAATTTTGGTGTTTTGATACGTACAAATAAAGTATAATGTAATATTAACAAGGGGGACTGAAAGTCACATCTTCATTCATTTTAAAGTGTGCTTAGTAAAATCACTTTTACAAAAAATTATGAACTGCTACAAATAAAAATATGCAAACATTTCCTTATTTTAAGAAATTTTTAAAATTTTTGAAAACAATTCATAGCAAGATTTGTAAGATTTCTTGACGCATCACCACGGTATCTGGGCGNTTAAAATTTTTGAAAACAATTCATAGCAAGATTTGTAAGATTTCTTGACGCATCACCACGGTATCTGGGCGTAATTACTTATTCGCCAACCAGAAGCTCAACCTAGTGGTACCCTTCTGCAGGATGCAGAAACCAGTAAATTAAAAACCCATTTCCAGTGCCTCGCGCAGCCAATTAGAGAATGGGTACGCCCACATCAAAGGAACTACAATGCCATTTCTTCTCTGTATACTAGTATAATCTGTGTCCATCGTCAATTCTGTTGAGAGTTGCATTTATACCGCGAGGTTTCGGTTTGAACTAGCATAATAAATTTAAAATGGTTTATGGGGACGAGATATTCTATACACACACACCTCGGAGGCATGAAAGCACTATGTCACAAAGACATAATAGTTTCACGAGAGCAGTTTATTTCCCAACATCTCCCCTAACTACTGAGCTATATATATAGATTTAACGCACTACGCTCTGATCCATGTCTGACCTATATAATTTTATTTATAAATGAAAAAAAAAGGTTTTCATGATTTTTTATTTAAAATATGGGCATAAAGTTATATGTCTCTACTTGACTTATGGACTTCAAGGCCACATAGTTAGTTTGCGATAGGAGGCAAGGTTAATGAGATTATACTTTGCAATTTACAAACTTTTTATTAATGATATAATTACTAGAAATTTGAAAAAAATACACTATTATGCAAACAGTATCGACATATTCGTATACTGATGTAGAAAATGTACTACTGGGAAAAGTAGTACTGAACTAGTGAAAATTACTATGCCAACAAAGTATTATCATTCCCACTATGTAATCTAGATCACATTTCATTATATACAATTTCAATCATCGTCATCATCATTGCCTGGGTATTGTTAAGAGCTGCCCAAATCTCTTCACTCACTTATTGTCTGGGCAGTCATTGGTGGAATGTTATGTCCTAAATTGAAAAAAAAAATGTATGACCAATTGAACGTTTACATGGCAGTAATGATATTAAGTTCTCGTAATGCAGTTTGGAATTTTTTTTAAAGTTATATATACTGACTCCAGAACAGTTTGTGGTACATTCTTCTGTTTGGTGTATCATCTTAGGTCAACTTACTCGAACAAACTTTCAAAGGATGTTCTGAAAAAATACAGCTCCAGTGATTTCTTGTTCGAATTGCAAACGCACTGCTCGTGAAATGAAAAATGGCTGTTTATCTACATTCACATTTCTCATCACAGAAGGTGGGTCTTCAATTTCCATATTTTGCATAAAATATTTTCTGGAACACTGCCGTACTAATTGCTGCAAGTTCATAGTGTAAATTAGACATTCCTTAATACGAACCGCAAGCATCGAACACAACTCACTATGAGCTGACTGAAAGCATTATTTTGTACACTTTCTGAAACATCTTCTTGATTATGCTGAATCATACAACAATATTTCCAGATAATACGCTAAGGCGAAAATTTTTTTCAGAAACATTCGAATCGATGTCCACATAGCGTTTTATGCCATTAAACAACGCTTGACTTTGTGAGATTTTAACGAGGCAGATATTTGTTATTATAGGGCTCTGGACTTAGTGTTGTATACTCCACGATAGTGCCTAAAATGGTAACTAAAATTATGGCAGAAAGTGTATTTTGACTGACAGTGGTCATAGTATCTTATGCTGGGGTCCGTGGAACGGGCGGGAATTTACCAAAGCGTGCGGTCAATTTCATGGTGAGGGGTTTTCTCGGATCACTTCTGATTCCTCCTCAGTCTTTTTTCAACTGCTGCTCCATCCCCATCTCATTGGTAACGGCATCCCTTCTCCGGAGTTGACTGTAACATCAGGTCTATTCCGACAGTAGGGTAGCCAGTTTGCAGATAAACACCAGTTATTTTTGACATTACCTGAATGCGAGGAACTACTTGGAGATTTACATTTGATAAATTTATATTATATTTAATACACGGAAGTGTTTCTTATTGTAAATCTCCGACATTTATACATTTCATAAATGAAAGAGTATTTTCGGGGTTTAAGGCTTTCCTCTACTGTTCTCTCCGTTTAAGAATATGATTCCTTCTTCTGTTTTATCATCAGCAGAAGAGAGTTACTGCCATCGTTTATCGCATAACATTCTTCTCATAATACAATATCTTGACATTTAGTGGTTACTATCTCTTATCCTCGAGTCTTATTTCGTTTTCCATATAATCTTTTTAATTGACAACGCATTTGGCAATTAATTTACGAAAGCATAGCTTATGTTTTATGAAGTTCCCAGTTCTTCAGAATAAACTAGTTCAACAGAAACATTTTCCCTTGTTGCTTGTTTTTGTCTTTGAAGACAATTTTCATTAATTTCATTATCAATATCAAGAATGCATTTACTGTAAGCTATAAAACTTTAGCACCTGGATGTATTTTCTTACCATCCATTTCCTGCAATTCTTTTTATTATGTCTTGTAGCAAACTCACGTCACATCGCCATTACTAACAAATCGGTTGACATATTTTTCCTGCATCTTACGGCATTTGTATTAATAAGTACAACTGAAAAATATCGAGCTTTTTCTGACGTTATTTACAAAGTGGTGTTTAACAAATTTCTTTACTATTGTCGATATTGCGATAACAATAATACTTGCATTTGTTATCCAGTTTTCATAATGTTTCAAAAGCAATTAACAGCGTTGTCATTAATATGGTTATCATGTTTCAAAAGTACACATCTCAGAGGTAAGGCCGAAAGTTGTACATACAAGGAAGAATATTCTGCGAAAATATTTACCAAATGAAAATACGTATATCATGATGGCTACAATTTTATATAAACTGTACGACTGGGAGGCTTCATTTTCACACGTCTTGGACTTTTGTACAAAGAGGCCCTAACGTTTCGAAGTACAGTTTTTCAGCAACCCTACACTTTACAGTGCAGGCAGCCAATAACCAGTTATTTGTTTCTCGAGTGCTTAAATTGGATTTTGTTGTTTGGATGCTGTGTGAGGAGCGAATTATACTATACTCCCGTTTTCTTCTAGTGCAGATTTGCAATTTGTTCACATCTATGTATGGTGTTTCGTAGATACTGTACTCCAACTAAGAGGCAACATGATCTTCCAGGCTACGTAACACCAAAGTAATCTGCACGTACGACGCAATCTCGGTAATCGGCGGCGTGCTCTAGTAGCCAAGGTTGAACCCAGGTCATTCAGCGAAATGTCTCTTACTCCACGTGACGTTTGGCTAAAAACTCTAGTCAGATAAGGAACAAAACGATATTTCTTATGGGAGAGTTTGTCTAGGAAAAATTTCCGTCACTAGCTGCGCTGATGTTCCAAAGAGATTACTTTTATACTGGCGGTAAAAAAAGAATTTGTTTGCAAAGTTCGTTTATAGAACATATCGCGATATACCCTTGTCCTGGCCAAAATATTAGGTATTAACTTTATTTGTAACTCTTATTCATGCCCTCCATATACAAAAAACCACAATTGTGCTTAGCCATGAACTTTAGTAAACACGTTTATTTCAGTGGAAAATATTTACGAATTAATGAGTGAAGGAAATAAACTTAAAAGGGAAAAGGAATTTTTCAATTTTGTTGTCCTATATAAATAAATAAATTATGCAAGTCCAACGTTTTGCTAAATAAAGTTTCATGGCCAAATTTTAAACATGTGGGCATATTTCGTTATAAATTTCCACTGTACTCAGAAGGACAAAGTTTTTTCTTTACGTAGATTCTACCACAACAGAAACAAGCTTTTTTTTACACAGTTTTATCCATTGTATGTAAACGGCAAGTAACTTTGTTTGTTTACATACCAAGTTGAGAAAATTCGGTGACACCAGCGCTAACTGGCGGCGAATTTTTTTTTTTTTTACCGAACTACGCTTCTAAAAAAAAAGTTTTGCACCACCGAGATTTAAGAGATACTAAGTGACTCACGGCTCAAGAGGAAGTATGAGATAACATTTACACTGTCTGAGGCTCTGCGGTTGTATAGTGGTCGGACTTCTCGTCTCCCACCTATGTGAACTGGGTTCGATTCCCGGCGGGGTAGCTCCCGGATTTTCGCACGTAGGAATTGTGCCGGACGATGACATTGGTCCACGGGTTTTCTCGGGGATCGCCAGTTTCCCCCCGCCCTTGCATTCCGGCACTGCTCCATACTCACCTAGTTTCACTCTCGTCGGCTCTCAAAATCTCGATGTTCAGAGCCGCGTAACTCTCTTACACTGTCTGCACAGAATCCCAAGCCAGACTTGACGAATGTCTTTCTGTAACGCGCCTACTTTACCGACGTTATTTACAAAGTGGTGTTTAACAAATTTCTTTACTATTGTCGATATTGCGATAACAATAATACTTGCATTTGAAATCCAGTTTTCATAATGTTTCAAAAGCAATTAACTGCGTTGTCATTAATATGGTTATCATGTTTCAAAAGTACACATCTCAGAGGTAAGGCCGAAAGTTGTACATACAAGGAAGAATATTCTGCGAAAATATTTACCAAATGAAAATACGTATATCATGATGGCTACAATTTTATATAAACTGTACGACTGGGAGGCTTTATTTTCACACGTCTTCGACTTTTGTTCAAAGAGGCCCTAACGTTTCGAAGTACAGTTTTTCAGCCACCCTACACTTTACAGTGCAGGCAGCCAATAACCAGTTATTTGTTTCTCGAGTGCTTAAATTGGATTTTGTTGTTTGGATGCTGTGTGAGGAGGGAATTATACTATGCTCCCGTTTTTTTCTAGTGTAGATTTGCAATTTGTTCACATCTATGTATGGTGTTTCGTAGATACTGTACTCCAACTAAGAGGCAACATGATCTTCCAGGCTACGTAACACCAAGTAATCTGCACGTACGACGCAATCTCGGTAATCGGCGGCGTGCTCTCGTAGCCAAGGTTGAACCCAGGTCATTCAGCGAAATGTCTCTTACTCCACGTGACGTTTGGCTAAAAACTCTAGTCAGATAAGGAACAAAACGATATTTCTTATGGGAGAGTTTGTCTAGGAAAAATTTCCGTCACTAGCTGCGCTGATGTTCCAAAGAGATTACTTTTATATTGGCGGTAAAAAAATAATTTGTTTGCAAAGTTCGTTTATAGAACATATCGCGATATACCCTTGTCCTGGCCAAAATATTAGGTATTAACTTTATTTGTAACTCTTATTCATGCCCTCCATATACAAAAAACCACAATTGTGCTTAGCCATGAACTTTAGTAAACACGTTTATTTCAGTGGAAAATATTTACGAATTAATGAGTGAAGGAAATAAACTTAAAAGGGAAAAGGAATTTTTCAATTTTGTTGTCCTATATAAATAAATAAATTATGCAAGTCCAACGTTTTGCTAAATAAAGTTTCATGGCCAAATTTTAAACATGTGGGCATATTTCGTTATAAATTTCCACTGTACTCAGAAGGACAAAGTTTTTTCTTTACGTAGATTCTACCACAACAGAAACAAGCATATTTTACACAGTTGTATCCATTGTATGTAAACGGCAAGTAACTTTGTTTGTTTACATACCAAGTTGAGAAAATTCGGTGACACCAGCGCTAACTGGCGGCGAATTATTTTTTTTTTTACCGAACTACGCTTCTAAAAAAAAAGTTTTGCACCACCGAGATTTAAGAGATATTAAGTGACTCACGGCTCAAGAGGAAGTATGAGATAACATTTACACTGTCTGAGGCGCTGCGGTTGTATAGTGGTCGGACTTCTCGTCTCCCACCTATGTGAACTGGGTTCGATTCCCGGCGGGGTAGCTCCCGGATTTTCGCATGTAGGAATTGTGCCGGACGATGACATTGGTCCACGGGTTTTCTCGGGGATCGCCAGTTTCCCCCGCCCTTGAATTCCGGCACTGCTCCATACTCACCTAGTTTCACTCTCGTCGGCTCTCAAAATCTCGATGTTCAGAGCCGCTTAAATCTCTCCACACTCTCTTACACTGTCTGCACAGAATCCCAAGCCAGACTTGACGAATGTCTTTCTGTAACGCGCCTACTTTACCGGCGTACATATTTCATGTGGAAACAATTGTGGCTTTGTACTCCCACACGTGTGCACTCAGCTCCCCAACATGACTGTAGTCTATTCTCGGTTTCTTCACACTTTTTGAATCAAACACATGAATAATCACTCTATATATGACGTGTTTGGTGGTTTCGTAAATATGACACGTATCATAAGCGTTTTCTACGTGTGTTGACATAAATGTGCCTTATTTTCGGTTAAACTGAACTTTAACTTATATTTGATCTATAAATGACAATATTTCATCTATAATTAATATTAATAAAAAAAGAGAGAGAATAGGTGTGTTGGCAATGCTTAGAAATAAATAGTTCTTGAGAAAAATATTATTAAGCTGAGTGCGCACGAATGCGGAGAGTTGTCCTTTTTGGTGTAATTCCCGTGACTTGGTTAAGCTTTGTTTGTATGAGGCGGAGGAATATACTGAAAATAGAACTTCAGAAGGGCTTCAGAAAAGT
>NQII01011439.1:0-10599 GCA_002778355.1 Clitarchus hookeri
ATGCACGCAATATCAATCATCTCGTCACCTCACCATCGCAGCCATGTAGAGGCATCGCATATATATATATATATAGTCTATTCGCGGTGTATTCACACTTTTTGAATCAAACCTTTGAAGAAAAAAACCCATGTTTCAATGTTTCATAAAAATATATCGTGTATCAAAAGCGTTTTATACTTGTGTTTACACAAAAGTACATTATTTCTGGTCAAATAAAACAAGTAGTTATATTTAATCTATAAATTACAATATTCCAAATATTACTAATATTTAAAAAGACAAAGAGAAAATAGGTGTATTGGTAAGAAAGAAATGTTACGCGAAGTATTATTACACTGAGTGCCAGAAATGCGTTGTGTTGGACATCTGGTGTAACTTTCTAAGCTTTGTTTGAATGAGGCGGAGGAAATCCTGGAAGTAGAACTTTATCAGGGCTTCAGGAAAGTAGGACGTAACCGTGGATGGACTATATACGGGACTTCTAGCGGTGATGCCACAATTTTATGGCGTAATGTTTAAGGCGGAGGTTTACAAAATGACCATACACCATTTGAAGGTTGCGTATTGGAGATCTCATACTTAACCATTTTGCTTATAATTTTTTTCATCCGAAGCTTAGGTAAATATTGATTTACAATTTTAATGCATATTCTCTTGAGTTTTATTATATCTCTTCTATTTTGAATTTAGGCAAAATTATAGTTTTAGAAATGCTTTTTTCATTGCAAATAGAAACGTGAACAAAAAGAAGTTTAAGTGGCCAAAGCAAGCAGCCAACAGCCAACTTCAAAAGCACCATAATCTCCAGAGTAGTCTTTAATTTACACAGAGAGTTCATTTGAGACGGAGACAAAAAATGCAAAAATACATACGCCTTCACTGAATATTACAAATTGTTAGACAATAATTAGAACATCGACACTCTTCATGCACATCTTTCTACTGAATTTAAATCTCAATGAATCCAAAATTCGGTACTTTTGTTAATTTGATGTGTGTCCTCGTCAGTGGCGGTTATGTGCTTATGGGACAGGTGAAGCAGAATCTATTGAATGGCCGCTATGCTGAATGAAATGCAATCGTTACTCCGGCGACATTCTGCAAATTTAAATACTTGAAACGAGAGTTATTTGCATTTTTCTCGTACTGATATAAATCATTAAAGTATTATTCAGAAGTAAATTAACCGACATGCGTTTAGTTTGTGATGGTGGCGCATCTTATGGTTTAGGAATTTCTGTCTGATGCACGATGTTTCATTGCTTTCTAAATTGTTTAATTGTGTTTATCGTTCGTGTTGTATTTAGAGCAAAGTTTGATCAACCTCACTGCGTCATATTTTATGATTTATAATTATGTGTTCATTAGTTGTGACAATTCCTCGTTGTATACGAAAAATGTTAGGCTGAGAGATATGTAGCAAATAACATTACGATTTAAAAAAATTGTATACTTCATAAACTTAGTTTTTTTTATGATTTATTGAACTGTTGTGGTTGCAATTCCTAAAGTGTTACAAAATTAAATACTTTTTTTAACATTTTTCTTATTTCAATAGCTGATAGTAATGCATATTAATATTATGTGAGCTATACTAATTGTAATTTCCCCCAAACGAAAATAAAATTAATTTTATTTCAATGCCAAGCAACGTGGCTCAGATTAAAACTGTTTGGGGTCCACCAGCCACAGATCCCTAGGCAGCATCACAGGTTTCTTTAGTCTTCGATACGGATGATATCTCTATATAATTGCTTCCTGTTATGTACTCCTAGATTTATTCATTAACAAAAACTCCCAAAATTCTTATCCACCTTTAAATATAATTTTTATTCACGTATAAATGCAGCCGTTCGTATTGCCCAAGTGGTGATACAAGAGGTGATACAAGTGGCGAAAATGCATATTTAATTCGCTATACTTCTTACCTCATAATATTTAAATTATGCATAACAACTTAACCACATAAGCATATTTTAAGATTAAGTGCAATTATGAATATTCATGTAATTATTGGAAAGCGTGCAGCTTAATCTGTTATCGAACCCAGTTATGATATATAATTTTCCAGATTTCCAACGCAAGCAGGAACTGGCAATTACTATTGAAAAAAAACATATATAAAACGCAAAAGATTACCATCAAGTGTCCCAAGTCATCATGAACGTGCTTCCACTTGCGTGGTTGTTAAAGACCGTTGTCAAATTGAAGTATACGTTCCGACGCTCTTATCCAGACAAAGAAAAAAATAATTTAATTCTTATTGCGGCAATTGGCGTGATACAACATAATGTTATCCTTCCTTGTTGAGAGACTTACAAAGGAAATATTTAGGATTAATGAAGTTACTTATACCAACAGTCCTAAATCAATGTTTGCACTATTTTAATGAGAATAACAGAGAGTCACGAAAGACAGTTTGATTAGACTGATTGTATTTGACGCTATGAGGAACACGTTGCGTGTGTGTGACTACTATTCAGTCACAAATGTTCAAAATATCCGGCATCAGAGGCAGGATATCGTCTGCAACGCTGTATAACACAACTAAAAGCAGTATCTACAGTTTCCAAGAGAGTGAATCCACATGCGATCACAATCGCGTCTCTAGAGACATTCATTGTCCGTGTTTTGAGGGTTACACAGTGTTCTTCAGAGTTCCCCACAGACAAAAATCTAACGGAATTCCTCGTCGGCCTATTCACCCCCCAACAAACGTTGCATCCAAAAGCGACTGTATGTCTGAATGGTATTGTGACTGTTCATTGCCCTGCTGGGAAAAGTAATCATCATTTGGATACAGTTCGTGAACAGTTCTCACAGCTTTTTCCTGCAACATGGTACGGTAAATTTCACCTGTCACCAATCTGTCAAAGAAGAATGTTCCCACATGTCCTATAGCAGAAACACCAGGCCACATTGTTAACTCAAGAAGATTAACTGCTTGCTCTTCCACAATTAGAGGGTTAACAGCTCCATTTAATTTAAAGATTGCACCATTGAACCAGTCATGTGAGCAAATATTCGTAGTCGTTACATATGTTCGTAACTCATTCACAATATTATACACGCATATCAAGGTATTATCCATTGACGCCGCGAAGTAACGTTCGAACGCAGGGCATCCACTTTACTTACTTAAAAATACGATGGACACTTGAGTCACTGACACCTAGCTCGCGCACAGCTTGCAATAAGAATGTCGACTTACCGGAGAAAGTGTGAATGTGTGAAACACAGACACCACACTCTCTTATTCCATTGCTCACCTTCTTTTCACAGAATGGCTACCCGTGCTTGCACACACCCAAAATTATCCTCATAGCGTCAAATACAAATAGTCCCATTAGACTGTCATTAATAGTTTTGCTGTTATTAATGTACAAATAGTGGAAATGTTAGTTTGGAACTGTCGGTAATTTTGATCAAATTGCTAAGTAGTCATTTATTATAAGATTGTACTTCCTTCCAATTTTTCCGTGTTTTACAGTGAATGAAACTACTCATTCTATTTTTGAACAAGCTTGTTTAGCGCTTGAAGGGATAATTTAATGCAAGAAAAAGGAACAAAAGAGATTATTAACTTCAAATTTCGTGAATGGAAATGCAGTGTTTTAATGGGTTTTTTTCTGGCATGTTAGCTACACTAGAGGGGTACACAGGGGTTGGCTTGGCTGCGCATAGGTTCCCGGGTAAAAAATAACAGGTGTAGGTAGTTTCCGCGGCAAATTTTACATTCAACAAATGCAAACATCACAATATAGAAAGTGTTCACCTAGTTATATTACTGATGTATTTATGGTTATTTGTAATGTTGTCCAGCATTAAAGAGCACTTAGCTGAAAGAATAATAAATTTTTAAATTTAATTTTTGTATTATTCTCTGAATTGCATATATTATATCCCCGTAATTTCTAGCAAACAACGCATCAATTAGAGACCACAGTCTTTACATTATCAAATAATAAAAACACATTTTTATTATGCATGGAACACGCGAACAATAAATTAATACAAAAGTACTTGAAGAAAAGAAAGTTCCTTTGAAACAAAAACTTAGTTTTATATCATCATGTTTATGTACGCGGAGTATTCTTCGTATTTTTAAATTGTTAAATACAACATGTTTTATTTGCATATTATAAATCCGCGACAGTCACAAATTTTTTTTAATGACATATTTTAAGCTAATTTTAATAATAGTTTAAAGAAAATAATTAAAGTCATTATTGATTGCTTTTTGCAAATTGTCTGCTTTGCTGAATTTGCCTGTTCTCATAGCGGTAAAATCGTGTTTCTCTCGTGTGGTTATGCGAAAACAATTGAATGTCTTAATTTAACTTTTTTTCTGGGATTGTCATTACATGTTACGATTACAACTTTAACATCGTTTGACACTATTATAAAATTATTATTGTATATTCACTTTTTCTTCACACTTTTTTGATCAAACCTTTGAAAAGTCACCCCATACATGAGGCGTTTGGTTGCTTCTTAACAAGACCACGTATCACAAGTGTTTTATACTTGTACCGACATAAAACTACCGCAGTTTTAGTTAAAGTAAAATTATGTATATATTTTTTATAATATTTAATTTATATTTAGTATGAATAAAAGCAGTGAGAACATAGGTGTGTTAGTATAACCAAGTAAAAATAGTTATTTTACAAAATATTATCGGAATGTGTGCGCACGAATTCTGTGCGCTGTTGCTTTAGTGTAATTTTCTAGACTCGGTTAAGCTTTGTGTGCATGAGGCGGAGGAATAACCTGGAAGTAGAATTTCAAGCAGGGCTTCTTAAAAGTTGGAAGTAACCGTGAAACGTCTATTGTAGAAGTGCACGACGTTTCCCGGGTTTAAGAGCGTAGTGACAGACACACGACCACGTTTTGGAGATGTTGGCTCCAATGGAGGCCTGGTGGCCATTTTGGCCTACAAAGCATTGTAAGCTGGGTACTAAAAGACATTCCTGCCAAATTTGGTCTAGATCCGTCAAATGGTGTAGACATTTTCGTCACAAAATCGACACTGGGATGGTCATTTTAAGCAATTATGCAAAACATTTTCCGTAAACAATATGTGACAATTCTGCTTCCTTGACAATACGTGAGTCTTTTGTTTTACAAGGCTCCGCAATGAACGTTTTTCTATTTACATGTAAATTTTTTTAATTTTTTTTTATATTAAACCTTACTACCACCGACACTAAGTAAAATCCTCCCTTCAAATGGCTCACCACGTAGTAGTTAAAATGTCGTGACACGTTGCTTGAGTGACTTCGTACAGTCATCATCAGCACAATCATCACCAGTGTCTCTACTGACGGACATCTACTGTACTAGTCGTCCCCGTGTTTCTGGCTTCACACTCTGTATTTCATACTCCACTCTAGGAAGAGACCAACTGTGACGGCGGGAGACAGAGGGCGCTATGCCACTGGTCCACTTCCATCCAGCGGGAAGCCTATCAATGAGGAAGCTTGTTGCTTGTCTACTTGCAATTTAATTTCGAAAAAAACCAAACGTTTCTTACTATTTCGGTTATCCCCCTCATTTATGTTCTATATAATTTATTATTTGGCCACCAAATAAAATCTACGGTTTCTTATTTCTGGCAAAATTGCAATAAATTTTAGGGGGAAAGAAGTAAGATTTGGATTTAAGGGGATACGCTACCAAGAGGATTGTATGCCACTGGTCAATAAATAACGTAAGAGTAATTGCGCCAGTGAGAGTGGCGTGGGAAGTATTGAACAACTAGAGTCCTCGGCGCATTAGACGCAGCAGAGGATTGGAAGTGGTAGCTCTGAAGACTCGCACCTTACATACGTCGTCCACTTGAATAAGTCAAACTCTACTGGTCATTCTGACTTGGACCAGCGATGACCGTGGTGAATACCTTTAAGTCGTAAAATAGAGAAAATATCGTAAGAAATCCGGAAAACTTACATTATCTACCACGACCACCATCTCGTATTTACATGAACTTGACTTTTGCCCCGAGTGACCTTAAACATGAATAAATAAAAATATTTACAAAATCTTTTGAAAACAAATTTTAAAACCTCTAAAAATTACATTATTGCATCCATTTTGTCATTTCGTGGCCATGACCTTCACCCACGATGACCTAGGAATGGCCTAGTAGTCTAAAAATAGAATAAAAGCAAACATTATGTAAAAAAGTAAAAATTGGAAAAACTTACAGTATTAACTGCGACCAATATCTTGGATATACATGAACTTGACCCCGTAAAAGCACAAAATCGAAAAATTTAAGAAATCACAAAATTTCCTAAAAAATTTAAAAATGAGGGAGACTGCAATATTGTCCCCGGCCTCAATCTTGGATATCCGTGATGTTTGACCTTGACCCCAGGTGAATAAAAACCCTCGCTGGTCCTAATAGATACTTAAAAGTTGAGTGCACCTATATTTTGGTGGGGAAATTAATATGTAATTTCTAGCACGTCGGATAGTAACATGCACACTTTGATGGAAGTGATGAACATAAAAAAATTACGTACCACACAGAATGCCAGAAATATGAAGGAAGATAAAGCGATATGTGACCTCTCGCATCGGGCGAATAACTGTGACGAGGAGTTATTTTTAGTACATTTATTACCTGCAGATTTCGAGATATCACGAGACCAACAGCCAGTTACAGTTGAGCAATGTGATGTCATCGTTAAATTACTAGTGCCGTACCATATCAGGGTGTTGTGGGGTCGAGCTATAGTGGTTAATTTGCTGAGGGGTTGCCAATGAAGATCACGGGGGCCGGGTGTAACATAAAGCCAATGATTCGTGGGATGGGAGAACTTTTCTGATATACAACAGAATAGCCAATGAAGTATAGTGATTGGGTCAGCTCGCCTGCTGTTCACTGTCCTGGCAGTAGGTGTGCTTTCTGCGATTTTTCTTAGTTTTCAAGGTTAAAATACATTTAGGGTTAAGGTCAAGGTCATGAATACCCAAGATTATTTCGGGAAAATAATGCATCGCCTTCCGTGTTTTAAAAAATTTTAACGAATTTTTGTGTATTTCTTGTTTTTTTATTTTAAAATTGTTGTGGTCAAGTTCAAGGTCATAGGAATCCGAGATGGTGGTCGTGATCATTAATGTAGGTATTCCCGATTTTTTACTTTTCCCCCGAATGTTTGCGATCGTCTTCGAATTTTCAACTTCATGGTTATTCCACGGTCTTCACGGGTCAGGGTTATATAAATACAAGATACCAGTTGTGCTCAATAATATGAGTTTTCTCGAGTTTAACAATTTTTACTAGAATGTTTGTGATTTTTCTCGTTTATTAATTTTCATGATTATCCCACGGTCATCGCGGGTCAAGGTTAAGTCAATAATTCCAAGATGGTGGTAGGGGTCTGTAATGTAAGCATACATGGCCGACATTCCTCCTGGTTCCCTGTACTCGACTCGTAGCCTTCCATATTGCTTATTTGTGGACTTTTTCAATGAGTCTCGAGTTCCAACTTGTTGATTTGAGGACATTTTGAGATAATAACGGTAAATGCTGAGGGAGAGGCGTTATTGTGTAGCATGGCAGCCGGGCAGCTTCAACTCCGAGGCCTGATGCCATTTGTGAGCCAGCGCTCTCTCTTTGTATCTACTTTAGATTTTCACATACATATCTTTATTATTACTAACAAGGAAGAAAATATAACGTGATGCCGCTAAATATAAATAACACTATAGGATGAAAGACGGTATAACAGAATATCTCGTAATTTCTTCATTTTTGGTGCTTGCTTTCTAGTCCGAAAATAGGTAAAAATATAATGGCTACCGTTTTTCTATGGCGTCATCGTGCTGCTGCATAACTAAACGGCAGTCATCATCCGTTCTTTTTCTCAGAAGATCATACATATGCGCTTCTTCGCAGGCAGAAGGCGTTAATTATTCTGCTCGCCTCCGGCCTGCGACACAGGCTGACGTAAGAAATGTATTACAGAGCGTCCTTACGAGTAGCAGCAACCTAGCTCCATACACGCGGAGTGGATTTACTGAGGATTTGTTTCTTCTGTAGTTTTATTTGTCTTCAGTGGTATTACTTACCTATTNTACACGCGGAGTGGATTTACTGAGGATTTGTTTCTTCTGTAGTTTTATTTGTCTTCAGTGGTATTACTTACCTATTGGAGGGCAAAATTACACACAATCGTGTTAGGATGCATTGTATAATAGTGTAAGACGTAGCCGCAAAAAAAGATTATTAAAATATATCTTGACTCAAGTGTTGTGTTTGTGCTCAAATTGCTGTGAGTAGAAATAATTCTTTAAAAAGATTGTGTATTCAACATGGAAGAAATATTTTGGTATGAGATTTTCGTGGAATTTTTACTAATGTAACGTATCAAAGAACATAATACGTCATCAAAATCTAAAAAAATACACTCTTGATGATTTCAAACACTATGAATTGGTGGGTCATCATTTTACCTTTCATCAGATTAAGTATATTTACACACAAACAAATAGCTAAATCACCATCATTGATCACTGTTAATACTATCAGATAATAAAATTTTACATTATATTTGTTCATAATCTTTTTATTTTCTTATAGAAATTTGGTACACGATAATGTATTTTTAATAGACACAAATATCCACACGTTAACCAAACTAACTAAATGTCACATCATGTGTTCCTTGGCTGTAAGTTATTGTACNTAGACACAAATATCCACACGTTAACCAAACTAACTAAATGTCACATCATGTGTTCCTTGGCTGTAAGTTATTGTACATTACAGATTAAATTTGCAACTCACCACCTCAACATACACTGCTTAGAAATTAAACACAAACTATAATTCGTTACTACTGGAAAACTAGCAAACTGTAAAAATTTAGCAGTTCATTGAGTACTTTAGAAAAAAATCTGCCTAGGTTCTACTAAATAATATTAAANGCAAACTGTAAAAATTTAGCAGTTCATTGAGTACTTTAGAAAAAAATCTGCCTAGGTTCTACTAAATAATATTAAAAAGTCGTGTGTGTGTGTGTGTGCACATGTTAACGATTATATTTATTCACAAAAATAAGCTTCTCTGATAGAAAATGTCGGCTTTGAANGTGTGTGTGTGCACATGTTAACGATTATATTTATTCACAAAAATAAGCTTCTCTGATAGAAAATGTCGGCTTTGAAGTATGATCTGCTTAAATATGATTGTAATATACTAATTAGGTTAGGAACAATGGTAAACATTACAGGCTTGCCACCCGTTTCCATTGGCTAGAATTAAGAATGAAAACAATATTGCAAANAGGAACAATGGTAAACATTACAGGCTTGCCACCCGTTTCCATTGGCTAGAATTAAGAATGAAAACAATATTGCAAACTAAAAATACAGAAGACGTGTTTCAGTATGATAAATAAGTGCTTACTGCATAGTTCTTAATGCATAATATTTTTTTTATTGTAAACTTTGCCTAACTATTAGCGATTGGCGCCGAGTCATTGCATTCAANTTCTTAATGCATAATATTTTTTTTATTGTAAACTTTGCCTAACTATTAGCGATTGGCGCCGAGTCATTGCATTCAACCGATGTTTAGTGTAGAAATAGTTGTATTTTGTAATGTAGTCTGAAGTAGAATATTGTGATTCTCTCTGTTATGTCTAGTTTTCATGCGTTCGTTAGTGTTAACATTACTGATAATAACTTCATTGTCAACTTTTTCACACTGTTATTTAGTTCGAGGTTTCAGTGTAGAATATAAAACGGTGTGCTGTGTTACGCTCGTGTAACTGTAAACACACATAGCTGCCAGCTTTTCAGACAACAGCCACTAATGCACACCATTATTGTAAACATGGATCTTATAGAGACGACAATTGTATTGTCGCTTTAAAACAAACATCTGTTAGAGTTGAACTTTATACGTGATCATCAATGTACTTTTCGCGCAGTATGCATAAGGTTTTCTGCTTAATGAGATGCACACTCATACAGAGTTCACATTCGTCTAAGTACGTAAATGTTGTACATGTCTCGGGATATCACATCCGCACGTACGCGGGGAAACGAATGTGTGTATATCTCGCACCCTTACATCCCATAGGCTACTATTTTGAAAAGAGATTTATATTTAGTTCATAATGGTTATTCCTAATATNCTCGCACCCTTACATCCCATAGGCTACTATTTTGAAAAGAGATTTATATTTAGTTCATAATGGTTATTCCTAATATTTATTTCTCTAAAGTGGTATGAAGGCATTAACTTTCGAAAACAGACACTGAGAAAAGTTCTTAACAATGTACACTCTTTAACTTTGATACCTGCCAAATGCTGAAGTTTGGAGGTAGGTATTGATTCTGCTCTGCGGCTGAGGCGCCAGCACTTGATGCTAGCCCTTAGTGATAGGGCGTAGGAATACGTCAACACTGTTGTCTATAGGTCCAATTTACTAATAAATTACACTGGCTTTGTGTGAGTTCACATAATCGAGTTTTATTGTTGCTTGAACAGGTTAACTGGTACATGAACTAAAGATACAAACTCCCTCCCTTTCCCTTTGTAGGCTACATATGGTTTGACGCCGCGACTGGCGTCGT
>NQII01011439.1:12317-31281 GCA_002778355.1 Clitarchus hookeri
GGTGAGGTAGCACTTGCCGCCCACGGGCACCCTCTCCCACCACCCCTAGCAAGCCCCGTGAAATTTTTAAAAGCCGATAATTGACGAGATAGTAGGGCAATTCCCGCCCGATGTCAAAAACACGTGCTGAAGGAACACGCCAATGAAAACTGCTGACAAGCTTGAAAGTGGTGCCACGAGCACTCCTCGCCCCTCCCCCTTAGCCAAACCACGGGGCAACTGGGACATGCGCTGTGGAAGGTGAGCTGACAGGGTAAGTTTTAGGGTGCAGGCCACCCCCTTCCCCCCAATCTACAAGAACCAGGGTGTGTGGATGAAGTGCTTTGTACTGCGCACTTCCTCCTCCTCCCTCCCCCAACAAGGGCCAACATGTAGGAACTTATGGAGGGAGTCAAGAGAGAATATACGCGAATTTACGAAAAAATAGGGCGTCAGTTTTTATCACCACACAGAGAGTCAGTCGGTCAGTCATATCGGGGCAGTCGGAGGCTGCGATGCTCCGCGCCGGGAGAATCAGTTAGGTCAGTGAAGTCAACCAGTCAGTTAGGAGCGCGCACCGAGAGATACCATGGCCGGGGAGATCGGACCCCGGCCAAATGAGTCAGTCGCATCAGTCAGTCAGTGAAACCCCGTCGCCGGAAAGCCGACGAGCAGCAGGTGGCGCGATGTTCGGTACTGCCAGACTGGGATGCGCAGGTAGTCAGGAAAATCACAACATTAAGGGGTCAGCCATATCGGGACGCAAAACATGGGGCGCAGGGCATAATCAGTTAAACTTTTACCATAGTTACGTCAGACAAGTAGTTTCACAATGCTGGGATGAGAGTCAGTCAGTCAAGTCAGTTAGTCACGAGTCACTAGTCAGTCAGTTACAATAACGCACCGAGAAGGCAGAGTCGAGTGGTAAGCTCTAACGAGGAGCGCCATGTCGAGGGAGAGGGAATAGTCCAGTGCCATCTGTAGTCGAGAAGGATGGGTGAGGGCCCGCCAGGGGTCTCTCGCTGGGATGTGGTAGGGAAGTAAGCAGTCAGTTACAACCCTACGCCGATAACGGAGCTAGTGGTGAGCTTCAACGAGAAGTTCCACATCGATAGGAAGCCAGCTGAGTGCAACACACCAACCACAGTCAGTCAGAGGGCCTGTAACAGGGGTCATCCAACTCACCAGATCTCATCTATTGCCGGAACGTATCCAGTCCGCCAAACTCACCAGACCTCAACCGCTGGAACCACTACCCCACAACAAGTACAGATAAGTAACAACTTCGTCACTCAGGGATGTGTCCTGTCACCTAATGCCCTACAGCGTCGGTAACGTAGCCAGAACACTGTCACCAGCCCTTCAGGCCAAGAACTCGCAGGGAATTAAAGTATGAGTAAATTCTTGGCACGAGGTGCCGGGAAAATATTTAGAAACTCCCGGAAAAGTTCGGGAATGTGTGATTAAATTCCCGGGCAAATAAACATGGTAAAATCAAGATGTAATTAAGCATTGTTTTTTATACCCTCAACCTTAAAGGCACCTTATAGTCTGTGCCATCGAACATTAGCTGTAGACCCTAGTACCCCACAGGTGGGGGAATAGCGTCAATATAAAACTGGTCAGACTCTTTCCTATTCCATAGCCGCTCTAGTGTATCTCTCTACTCAATCGCTATACAGCGATACAATCACGCTGCGGTTTTCAGTCAGATTTCCTCTCTCGAAGTCTGTTACGTCAAGTGTATAAAGTGACGTCTTTGGCGTCTTCCCGGCATTTTTCTTCACACTGTATGCTTGCTTTGCATCATCTGGTATTTCTCGCATTAATGCGACTTCGACTGCATGCCAGTGTCTACGAACGCCCGGTCGATGCTTGCTCTGCCAATGCTGGGTGTGAGGTCAAATGCAAACGTGCCAACATGGGACCACGTGCTTATAGTCAATTCGCGGTTCCTTCACATTTTTTAAACCTGACCTTAGAAAAATCGCTACATGTATGATCTGTTTGGTTATTAACTAAATATGCAATGCATCAAGAAGCATTTTATACTTATGCTAACGTAAAAGTACCTTACATTCAGGCAAATTGAACTTTTACTTTTATTTTACCTATAAATTATAATTTATATAATTAAAAAAAGTGAGATAGCGGGGTTTTTTGGTAACGCCTGGTAATAAATAGTCCTTATGTAAAATAGTATTACACTGAGGGCTCACGAATGCGGTGCGCTGTCCGTTTGGTGCCAATTTCTAGACTTGGTTAAGCTTTGTTAGCATAAGGCGGAGGAGTATCCTGAAAGTAGAACTTAAAAAGAGCTTCATAAAAGTTGGAAGTAACTATGAATGGACTATACCAGCCCACAGTCCCGTTGTTTACATAGGTTTGTGGATGTCGCACTGTTTGTTCGTGGTGCGCTATTTTCATTGTCAGGCAGTGTATTTCTCATTCCTTCGCTATTTTTATGAGCATATTACAAATATGAATCGCTAAAATAAATTCTAAATTCTCAAATTTAAAAAACATCAAATTATTTTACGACCTTAGCGCGTAGAACTACTTTGCCTGCATAACTGTCAACTTTACTAGGTGCATGCCAGTCAGTTTACACGTTAAATAAAAGCAGTAAGGTAAAGGAAAAATCTTCAAATGTTGTTTTTAAAACTGCTCCATTGCAAAAAAAAATTGAAGTACAATTCCCTTACATGCGAGGGAAGCAAATTACACTTATATGTAAGATAAAATTACCTCTAAATTCAGAGTAAATTTCCGTAACAAGTACTTTTCCCCAAATCGTACGGAAAAATACCTGACAAAAGTGTGGGAAATATTAACTATATTGCATAGTAAAAATATATTGTATAATAAAATTACATTGTTTAACAAGATTAAATTTTAAATAATTCCCTGATTATTAGTACAGTTTATTTTATTGCGACCTATATCTTGAGACAAATAGTAACCGAAAGCACAACTCTAAAATCGTCGAAATTCGCTGGTGTGTGGGCGCGAACCACGGTCCTCTGTCTTGGTAAGACGGTGCGTTATCCGTTAGGCCTACACCACGGCGACAACCCAACCATGACTGTGATTTTTGACGTACTACATTAATTCGCCTCAAAAATTAAGTATTCATTTCAATTACCTGCGTTGTGTTTAATTTAAATAACTACAAATGTTTTCCCTAAAAAATATTATTATTAGCTAGAACAGCAACTCGAATAACTAGTTATCCCTGGTGCTGTTTATAATTATTATTTTGTGTAAGTTTCTTATTTCCTTTTTTTTTTTTTTTTTTTTTCCATAATATGTCAATTTTTGTAACAATTTCATAATTGTATTTTACATATTTTAAACCTTAAACAGTCCAACATGGAGCCTCGTCTTGTTTCTTCCTCTCGTCTTCCCGTCGAGCTGTTGAGACGAGGAGATCCACACGTCGTTAGGTAATTATCCCATCCATGCACGGGATTTTACTCTGCCATGTACGTGAACTTTACTCCGGAGTGGCGTAATTCAACCTTGCACGCAAGGAAAACTATGTTTCCCACACAAGTTTGCGAATATTACCTTACACTTGTCAGGTAATTTTACCATAATATTTTACAGTGTGAGTTAACCGCAATCCAGCTATAATAGGACCCCTTTAGAAAGCAAAGAGTTTCCGATCTTGATTATGCCACGGAATTTAAGAAATACTTTACACGAAATGAAACCACTTGAGAATTTCTCCACATTTTAGAGCTAGTTTCTGACTCAACTGCAGGTGACTCTGTAATTGCTTCTTTTTGCACGTAGTGCCATCGTGTGGCAAGCAGAGCAGTTAATGCTATCCACCACCCCATCTCTATCAGAGAGTCAGATATTAGTGCCACTTTTGTGAGTCACGCAAGAGGGGATAGGAGAGACGTGTAATTTACTTGGCTCGTTGTACGATGGCGCCACGAGTATTCTCAATGAATTATACAGTTACCTTGTATATCAAGCCAGGAAGGCTTGTTTTGAAACGCATATAAGTTCTTTATTAATTGTAATTTTACCACCTACATGCCAGTGAGTTGAAATTAAATCTTTTCTGGGTCACATTAATAATTTATTTCAAACATTTACTCAAATATCGCTATTTTGAACTTAAACATTTTGTATGTTCCCAAAGACTCGCTGAATGTATGAACCGACTTTTGGTAAGAATTTCTTAGTTGAGTCGCCGTTTTTCTATGATTCTCTGGACTGTGTTAATGTTCCTGGTGTGTCTCATTTACTGTTTCGAGAGAGTAGTCAATTAGAGTATGGAGTTTAGTCACAGTGTGCTTACCTATAATTATAGTGATAAAAGGCTGCAGAGTATCTTCTTGAAGGTCAGATAAATGGTAGGCCTACTACAAGCAAAATGTATCTTATTATTCAAATTTTACATGTGTATAATACTTATTAAAATTTTGTCTTTTAAAAATACTTCGATGATAATGCAGCGACGACCACGAACATCGAGAAAGACCTGTAACACAGAAACAAAAAATTTTATGTTTTTTAAAAAATGTTATTTATTACAACCAATAACACAATGCATGTTCATCATAAGTAAAAATTATTTAAGCTAAATATGTGTAAAATTTTCAGAGAACTCTTTCATAACTCTTTTATTTCAAGCATAGAAAACTGACTACATGTTACACAACAAGGTTATATTTGTCCGGAACTGTACCACTGCGAGATCTTTCCTGACGATAAATGATACGTAAACCGTGTTCTGGCTCTTTGTTCTTATTGGTTCATATATCTTATTACGTAACACAAAACTTACAGCTTATTAGCGCTGATATCGAAACAAGTTATTTGTCATCTCAAGTACAGCATGCATCGAACTATTTCTTATTTGCAATATTTTAAACCGTAAATACATGTAGAAAAGAAAGGGTTAACAATATACAATAATTTACTTGTATATGCTGTAAAAATATCCAGGCTTTCAATAAAATTATTTATTATTGGTTTGCATAGATTGTGTTTCAAAGTACGAGTATAAATTTCAAATATGTACGAATGAAATATTGGAACCCCAGGATAAAAGAAGCTATATTAATTATATAAATGCCATACAAATTCGCGTTCTTCTTGGTTGAGTGTACTGTTTGCATGTTTCCAAATATAGCATGTTCGGGGTGAAGTTAGCACTTCTTAAATCAACCTATGGAAAATAGCACTGCTGCTAACATGGTGTATTTTAAAACAGGCAGTAACTGCCACGTTCCCAGTTCAAGTGGCAGCGAAATACGAAAAGTAGTCCCTTATATTAACCTCGTATTCAAAGTGTAACTTGTGCATTTGTGGACACTGAATTTATTAAAAATGTTTTCTGTTTTACTCTGACTATAGTGACAAGAAGCATTTTGTTAACATATTTATAGACCAAACAGTTTCACAGATTTTACTGTTTATCTTGATTGGCGCGTGAATAAGGTGAGAGGGCCAGTGGCAATGCTAATTTCACAAGTTATGGAAGGATACAAAATGAGCAGACAAGTAGATCTTAATCAGGGCTTTCCAAAGTGATCGGTAAACCGTTAAGGTTCAGCTTCACCTCTTGTGCAGAAATTCTTCATTTTCGCGTCCTAATTTTGGATCCATAGTAATTACAGTCAATGAACTATTATAGTAAATTTACAATTTATCAGTTGTTTCAAATTTATGTGCGTAATTTTAATTGTGTGGTATAAGCTTGTAGTAAAAATTCGAGAACATATTTATATTTTATTAATATGTTACCGACTTTTTACAACAAGCAAATAACACACAATTAAAATTACGCAAAAAATATTATACAACTCATCAAATGTAAATATTCTGTAATCCTACATTGCCAGTAACTACTATGAATCCGAATTTATGACGCGGAAACGGATAATTTCTGCAGAAGGGGTGAAGCAGAGACTTAACAGCCTATGCGCAGTTTTATTACAGGCGCTGAACACCTGTCACCAGATGTCAGCACTCCAGACTGTTCTCCGCAGACAACATCGCTANTGTCACCAGATGTCAGCACTCCAGACTGTTCTCCGCAGACAACATCGCTAACGAAAGAGACGAGGTGCTTTGTTAAGGTTCTCTCTCATTCGGCGCTCAACTTTCTATCTGTGTGCGATAACTCCTTCTCAATAAGATTACTGTACATTTATTATTATAGCAAGTTTACCTTCCACAAATGACTTCAAATGTAGTCGCCAAATTCTATCCACGCGTTATCTGCTAATCATCAAACAGCAAGACTCTTTTAATGGTTAAAATAAAAATGAAGCTGCACTTATTATTTTAATAATTACTTTTAAAAAAATCCGAATTCTATTTGTTTTACAGCGATATATATATAGCCAGAGAGGTGTAGTTAATGTTTCAATATAGTGTCCCTAAACCATGGGTGTCCAACATAATTTTGCGGCGGGCCAGGTCAAGCATGTTTGTAACCATAGCGGGCCAAAAGAAATACCCAATAGCAAAGTGAGCTTTAAAATATTAATAAATGTAAATAAAACGGAATTTTTTTTTATTATGCAATATGGATAATTTATTAAAAAGAAAACCTTAGTTTTACAATGCTTACACTTAAATAAATCAAAACCAATCTAATGAGATACCTGACATTTTTTTTGTTTACTCAGGGCATCTATGTCAGCTGATATTTTAGATGTGGCTATGCGCAGAATGCCTGTAAGATGGATGTCTGATAATGATGATCTTGTTTTGGATTTGTTGTGTTTCATGCGGGAAAAAAGCTGTTCACAAGTATATGTACTACCAAATAAGGAAATTTGTTGAAGAGCTAATTTGGTCATGTTTGGGTATTGTTTTTGGTCAACATACTTTTTGTAAAATTCAACCAACCCATTCGGAAGACAACCATCGTATGCGGTTTTTAGAAGAGAATTGCTTTGTATTTCAATCAATTCCAACTGTAGGTTTAGCCTGGCGCTTTCAACTTCAACATCAAAGGGATTTTGGAAGACTTTCATGGTGGGCAGTTGTAATTTGAAGTCTGCGAATCTCTCATCAAACTCATTCCTCAACCTCTGCAGTAATGATGCGTACTTGCCTAACTCCAACGTCTCTTGGTTTCTTGAAGACAAGGTCTCCCAATGAGCCAACTGCTTTTGTTCCAGCTGTTTCTCCAATAATAGGAGCTTCTTTGTGAAAGCTTGAACATGTTCATATAACTGCGTACATAGTTGATCTTTTCCTTGCAGTTTTAGATTAAGATCAGAGAGGTATTTAGTTATGTCTACCAGGAAAGCCAGATCAGCCAACCACTGCTCATCAGTTAAAAAACTAAATTCTTGGTCTTTATTTTCAAGAAAAGTTTTTATTTCATCAAGCAACGAATAGAATCGCTTCAGTGTGGTTGCTCTGCTGAGCCAGCGAACGCGACTAAAGTACACTATGTCTTCGTGATCTGAACCTACGTCAGATAGAAAAGCTTGGAACTGTCTGTGATTGAGTCCTCTTGCGCGTATGAAATTAACGGTCCGCACTACTTTATCCATCACGTGCTTCAGTTCAAGAACTTTTGAACATAGCTGTTCTTGATGAATAATACAATGATGCTGGATAAACATGTGTTTGATGCTCTTCCGCAGTAAAGCCACAAAACCATTTACTCTTCCTGTCATTGCTGGTGCACCGTCTGTAGTAATGCCGCAAAGGTTTTCGATTTGAAGTTCATATTTTTCTATGCAACTCTTTACTTCTTCGTAGATATCTTTTCCTGTCGTTGTATCTTTCATTGGACGCAAATCAAGTAATTCCTCGACCACGGTATAGTCTTCTGTCACTCCTCTCACGAAAACTGCCAACTGCGCCGTATCCGACATATCAGTACTTTCGTCGAGAGCGAAACTGTAAAAAACGCATTTCTTCAATTGTGTTTTTAAAGATGATTCAATATCTATGGCCATGTCATCAATTCTTCTTGCTATGGTTTGATGTGACAAGCTTATATTTTTAGCTACTGCTTTCTGCTCCGGACACGCTACCGATGTAAATATCTCCAAACACTCCTTGACAAATTCTCCGTCAGATAGGGGTTTACTTCGTTTGGCAATAGCTTCTGCTATCATGAAACTAATTTTTGTAACTGTCTCGGAGTTTTCTTTTGGTTTTTTGAACAACGCCTGTTGACCGATCATATTTAGCTTCAACGAATTTACACTATCGACTCGAATTTGACCTTTGTACGTATCGTATTTAGAAGCGTGTTTTGTAGAATAATGCCGCCTAACATTGTATTCCTTGCAAACTGCTATTTTGTGATTACATATAAGACACAGTATGTTTTCATTATGTTCTGTGACAAAAAAGTCTTCAGTCCAACTGTTTTTAAATATTCGACATTCTGTGTCAACTTTACGCTTTTTCTCTGTTGACATCCTGATCTGAAACAACCATAAGACAACACAAAATTATGCACCTACTTAAGTAAATATGTATCTCAAAATTTACTCAAACAATGTCGGTATGGATAACAAAAGACAATCGTTAACCGTAATTAAATAAATATACTTCATATATTTGTTAAGATTTAAATTAAGTACCTGCGTTTATTCACCACTTTTCACTACAAGAAACTTCATTCACTATTAATTTACAAATGAAACACAATCGCGATCGAACAAAACAAACCAAATAAGTAATTACTCGCGTCGTGACAAACTTTGCCGGCCAAGTGACTTTGAGCGAGCGACACGGCGGCGGTGCTACGAGCGCGAAGGTGAGGTGAGAGGGTGGGGCGCGTCTCAGTGAACGCGCGGATTTGATACCTACGAAGCGCAGTTCGGGTTATTGTTTATAAATCGTAGGTAAACATTATTTACTTGCCTACAAACATGTGAATATTATTCGTAGTCGATAAAATAAACATATTATCTAAGAGACTTTTTAAAGATTGTTTGCGCAATATTTGTCTATTATATGTCATCATCTATCTATGCTATGACTTTAAAAATTTTAACTAGCTCGCGGGCCGGATGTAGGGCCTACGCGGGCCGGATGGTGGCCCGGGGGCCGTATGTTGGACGGGCCTGCCCTAAACAAATGAAATATGCTAAAGTCATTCAGGATGGTGTGTAAGGCCAAGCCTATTGCCAAAACAGATAAATATCATTATAAATGCAGATTAGCCTTTCATATGTTTCATAAATGCCTCTGGTAGGCACACGGTGCTCTAGTGAAGCTGTTTCATGTCGCTACACTGAAAAAATCTTCTGGTATACTTCCTAAACTGTAATGGAAGTTCTTAACCTTTACATTGTATGTAAATAATACCACATGTGAGACTGCAAATGTAGAAATGTGGAGCGTCGTTACTAAGCAAGGCTGGGGAGTCCCCTACGCATTCGACTGTTTCGTGAGCGAACGTAGGAGCGCTACCATGGATGTATGGCACTACCATGGATGAATGATGAAATAGTTTACCACTCGCACTTTCTCACTATTCGTGTACACTGCTATGGTAATTTTACGAATAATTCCTGAACGTGTAGACGGTAGACAGAGGAAGTCGCTGGTTATGTTCGAGCAAACGAACAGTCCTCCCTTGAAGTCGGGATCATCCAGAACCTGCGGGTCATAAGTGGTTACACACACGTATCCATTGCTCCCAGCACAGTTTGGATGCGAAATCCAGACTGGCAACATTACAAGGAAAATGTCTGGCTTCACATATCATTTCCGGCGACTGATGGCGCTCCGAACCAACCTGTTTTAACAAAGCACATAAATGCGCGTGTGCACGCATTTCCGGTACGTCTCAGGACAGTGTCAGAGAACCGAATAAGAGATTGTTGAAAGTAGTTTTATTTCCTTTCTCCCGGACCCAGCTCTGAACCTGATCAGCGCTTCATGAAGTTTCGGAGTGGCAGGACGTTATTATTGCAGCCTGTATTTCAGGTTTAACTTGCTCTGCAAATAATTTAATAATATGCGCTCTCGTTCTGTTATGTACGAATATATGTTAACTATATTTCACAGAACATTTCCTTTTATTGCTTATGTTATGTCACTAGTCAGTTGCCACTCTCTAGAAAAAAATTTCTCACAAACTTCTTAAACTGAATTGGAAGTCTTTAACCCATATATAGTATGGAATTAATACCACACATACGGCTCTACTATAAAAGGGTGGAAAAAGTAGGAATGCTAGCATGAATGTATGTGAAATAATTTTACCACTAGCGCTTTCTCACTCTGCGTATACGATCATATAGTATATTTGCGAAAAATTTATTAGAGTGAAGGCTTTCCAATTTTTTTTTATATCGATGTTTGAACAGAAGTTTGCCGTGGTTTAAAAGCGCTGCTTTTCATTGGGTCTTTCTTTATTATAAAAAAACGTTGTTAAAATAATTGCCAAAATAATTTTGTGTGCTATATTTAAAGAGGTTAGTGAAAATCAATTAATCCGAGTTATTTCAGCTTTTTCATGTCAAAACTAAAAATTTTAAAATTATTGAATTACAGGTACGTAGCATATCGCATGGTAATGGTAAAAGTTTTAATATGACTTCACAATCTGCTTAAACAGTTCAAAATTAATTCGGTTTTACACGTACTACAAGCATGACCTATAGTCAAGAGAATAGCTTACCTCAAGCCAATTGCTAGATACTGTTTTGGTGAGATATGAAGGGTCAAAAATTACATTTTTATTCATATGATTCTCCAGTAACAAGGCTAGGATATAGAATGTTCACTGCGCCATTTTCAAATACTTATGATGTTTTGTTTCGTCATTTCGCAAATGAAGGAACAAAGTTAAAACTTCCCTTCCACCGACATACTTTTCAAAACACTCTGAACCCACTGTATTTCTTACATCATCTTAACTATTTTACACTCTTCCTTGTCTTTAGTGCTAGTGATATAGTTCAAGTGCCGCTATTGCTGAAATCTGAAAAAGTGTTACTTCATTCGATGAGAAATGTTTAACACCACGCAACGACATCTCGATGCACAACTACTTAACCCTCGGAAATTATTAATTTTTATAATCAAAATAAATGTACATAAAATTCATTATTAAAAATATTTCTTAAACACCAGTACCAAATCTTTTTTCGTGCAACTATATTAATTGTTATAATTGCCCGACGTAAAAGTTTTCTTAAAAAATGGGCTTCATCAAACATTAAAAATATAAATAAACATAAATTTTATTTTGAAATATACATTAAACTTATATTTATAAATGCCTTATATAGGCAAATTCAAACAAAGTATTTGACACTGTTATAATCATTCGTCCTCCATGTGCAACGTAAATCATACTTTTTGACCATTCTGGAAGTATGTGTACTTATTATAGTCTTTCCGCGATTTCTCCACACTTTTTAAATCAAACCTTTGAAAAATAACCCCATGTATGATGTGTTTAGTTATTTCCTAAATATCGCCTGTACCACAAGAGTTTCATACCTCTAGTAAAATAAAAGTGTAATATATTTTTCTTAATTTAAAATTTTACCTGTATTTTATTTATCAATTTTAGTATTACATTTGAAATAAAGAATAATAAAAACAGTAAGAAATCACGTGTTTTGGTAGCGCCTAGTAAGAAATAGTAATTATGCAAAATATTATTACAACTGAGTGCGCACGAATTCCGTGCGTTGTCCGCTGGCGTCATTTTCTAGACATAGTTAAGCTTAGTTTGCATGAGGCGGAGGAATATCGTGGAAGTAGAACTTTAGCGGGGTTTCAGAAAGTGTGAAGTAGCCGTGAATGTATTAAAACGAACTCTGCGTGATGTAGAGTCCGGTGTATTGCTCCACCGGAGCCTCTCTGCTACTACCTAGTGAGAATGTAACACATTCGCAGTCATTCCCATATACAAGATGTTTTGAAACTTCATGTTGACATTCAAACTACCGCATCTTTGGAATCGTACAAACAATAAATCTATGTAGAAAAATGTTTTGAAAATTAATTTAAAATTGTCAAATTTAAAATGAAATGAGCAAAACAGCACCGGGAGTCCACAACTACATGCACTATGCGTGCACAACTAGTTGCATACCACAAAGGCGAACGAAATTGGCGCGCTACGCGGGAAATAAAATGAAAACACTTCCGGCAGCCTTTACTACTCAACTGTTAATTTCGCATTGTCCATGTAGTTAGACACACGTGTACTAACAAGCAACCACTAGCGGTGCCTCCCCCTCCCCCCCCCACACCACGAGTTTATGGTGTCCTGTGTGCAGGCGCTCTCCGCATGGCGCGCCAGTTTCATTCGCCTTCGTAGTATGCAACTTGTTGTGCACGCAGGTACGCAGAGTTGAGGACTCCCGACGTTGTTCCGCTTTACTTCTACTTAAATCGTTATACTAGATGAATTTTGCAAACATCTTACTACTATAATGTATTATTTATATTAGCCCATAGATTCCCTGGTTTTAATTTCTACATGTAGTTTTAGAACATCTTGTATAGCTAACCTAGCGTTACAGAAATTTAAAAAAAAAAACCCATCAAACCAATTTTTCTGTTTTGGCATAATATTTTACTTGTCAGTATCGTCATTTTGTGGAAATATTTCGTGTCATTACAGGTCCACTGACTCCCTAAAACATATAAATCTCTGTTTCAGCGTGGCACAACCAATATGAAGTTACTTAGATTAGAATTTTAGTATTACTAATGTTCTTGAAATGTTCCAAACGCGGTAATATTACACACGCATTATCTCCAAGAAAGCAGCAGTGCGCTAGAACAGTATGACTAAATGTAAAGACACAATTTTATGTAAGTCATCTTATGTTACTTATTTCTCTCCTTTCAAAACCTTAATCTCTATACACACTAAAATACTTGAAAAACCTAGCTGTCTCCTCTTGTATCAGCATTTATGTAATGCATATTACATTATAAGATAATGTTATGTAGGTAATAAACATTGTGCATCACATATTAAGATTATAATTAGAATTCAGGATATCCGAAAAGTCTTTCCCTGATTACAAAATGTATTTATATCAGCTATATGTCAGTTAGAGACGATAAACCGGTGCCAAAATGTTGGCAAACTAAGAAAGTTGTTTGTTGCAACAGGACAACACATCAGTAAGACTCCACATGATCACGCATAGTAGGCATTCAGTTTCTGTTAATCAATTTGCCAACATCAAAGGGGCGTGGAAGCCGAGCTGTCGGGCCATCACGACCGATCCAAGAAAAGTCGTACCGAGGTATAGGCACGAACCTGCAAACCACAATGAGGAGATCTTGTTGAAAAATGACATCTTGGTGATAGCGAAGCAATTGAGGAACAGTAAACAATTGCAACATGTCCAGATATACTGGAGAAGTGATGGTGCCCTCAGCGAAAAATAATAATCCGATAATTATGTCATAAAATAGTGCGCAACAAAAAATAACCTTTGGGCTGCCTCTGGTACACTCTGACACCTTACCAAAGGTCTCTGTACCCCAAACACACGCGTTATTCTAGAATACTACACCACTATACAAAAAAAGGTCGTCTCGTCAGAAAAAAAAACACGTCTGAGATAGCCATTATCGCCCTCAATACGTGATAACATTTCGACTGCAAAGTTATACCGACGCGTGGCGTCATTGTGCATCAAAGCCTGAACAATTTTCAATTTGTATACTCTAAACAATAAAATTTTGTGTAAGATATCATAAAGAGAACGTTTTGGCACCTGAATTTCACGTAAGGCCCTAAGCACTGATTTCTTAGGACTACGCACAAACTGCTTCCACCCCGTAAGTTGAGGTTGATGGTCGGCCAGTCCTCGGTAAGTCAGCAAAAAATCCTCTGTTCTTGAACTTGTCATACCACAACTTAATGCCCTTGACATCGGGTGGCATCTGAAAGTTCCTCTGCACTGTTATTAGTGACCGGGTCTCGTTGGACCAAAGGACAAACTGAGCTTTTTCCTTATTTGTGAACATATCTGGTTTCCTGGACACTGCAACTGTTACACCACAGCCACGTTACTGAAACCTGCCACAAAATCTTCGTTAGTTTGCCATCATTTTGGCACCATTTTCGTATCTCTATCGTACATATAGCGGATATAAATAAAGTTTGTTATCAGGGAAAGACGCTCCGGACATACTGTATAATGCTGGTGGCTACTGAAACTGATTTTTATATTTATAGTGTAAAACGTTTTAAATAGCAACGTGTATTTGTAAGAAATTTTCAGATCCGCTAAAAGAATACTTGGATATCACGAAAATTTTAATATTTGACATTATGGAGAAAGTTACAGAGAGGGAGACGGAATTGAAATACAAAGCATTTATTTCAGATTCTTTAAAATGTGCTCAATTGGTTTATAATTTAACTGTAAACCTATCTGCTATAAACGCTTTCGTAAATTATACTGAGGAGTTTTCTGTACATTTACAAACCTTTTTAAAAGTACAATAATATAATTTGTAAAATCTCATTTTAATTGGAACGTTACAAGATCCATATTTTTAATGCACCCAGAAAACGTTTTCTTCTTACTAGGAGTCACTTTAAGTTAATCTCCAATTGTGCAGATGTTTAAAAAACCTGCAGATGTCACGTCATTCTAAAGTGTAGTAACTCGTTAAATCACTAATGTCAATCCTCCTAATAGCTGATATTTATATATTAATGGACAAGTTTATAAACGCTAACTATCCAATAAAAGACAAAACAGTAACTGTAGAATAATTAAAAGGTAATGTGGTTAAGTGCTTATTGTAGCAACATGAATATCGGTGTCGGAAAGGGTTTTTTTCTTTGCGAATATAATTAGGAAGTTTGTTCCTCCCTTATTTTTGTTTCTATAATTTGTATTAGAGTTATTGGAAATAAATGTATTTCCACTTAGCAAAGTAAGCTGAAATATAAGTAATTTATTTGCAATATTACACATGCTATTTTTACAAGAAGTTTTTGCGTACCTATAAAAAAAATTTTGCTTTCATAATTTTTTCTTGCATTAGTGAAAAGAAATAATTTAACAATATATAAACTTTATGAGCAGCGTCAATGGTAGTTAAAAACAAACTGTACAGCACACCTTACCAGAGTAAAATTTGCTAACAGATTATAAATACTAAAAGAAGGGATGCTAAGAAGCTTAAATGTGCACCGTGAAAATTTTAGAGCTGCTTATGTCTGCCGCTAAAAAAAAAACACAGTTGCCTCTTAAATAATTTCTGGAATGGCAAGCTGAAATGCCAAGCGGGGACAAAAAGTATTTAATAAAAATGTGTTTTTAAAGACGTTTTATTAGAACATTTTCAAAACAAATTATTATCAGTCAGCTTCCTCTCTGCAGTTTATGGAATGACGTGTATCTGTTGTGAACCTCGCTTTTGCCAAAAACTATTAAAGAGGAACTTTTTGGCCAATAACATGAGAGGTGCAATGAAACCCAATGCAATGAAAGTACTAGTGATCTCGTTCACATAGTTTATTTTTAATATAAAATAACTTATTATTAAATATAACCAATTCTTTGTGGCACATTCGGAAGACTATCATGAATTTTATTTTGTAAAAATTTGGCCTACCTTGATTTTAATACGATTCGTTCACATTTTAGTAGCATTTGTTATTAGAAAAAGTTACTACTTTTAAAGGCTTTTCAAAAATGTTACGCATGTTTATTTTATTGTTATATCTCAAATAGCGATTCCTTCTTTGAAATTCAAAATGATATTTCAATTGTGAAAGTATTTTTCTTGTGGTGTCTGTGAACGGAAAACACAAGCAATTTTATCTAAACTTGTGAAAGTTTGACCTGGGTTGAACAAACAAGGTATGGTCGTTTCACGGTTTCTTCACACATTTTTAATCTACCATTTTAGAATAATCGCCCTGCGTCTGGCGTGTTAAGTTATTTCCTAAATAGGCCATCTATAACAAGAGTGTTATTCTTCTGTTAACATAAAGGTGCCATATTTTTGATTCTATTGAAGTTTTACTTATAATTGAAATATAAATTTGTATATTTCATTCATAACTAACATTAACAAAAACAGTTAGAAAACAGGTGGGTTGGTAATACCTGGTAAGATATAGTTCTTATGCAAAATTTTATTACACTGAATGCGCACGAATGTGGTACGCTGTCCCTCCGGTGTAATTTTGCAGACTTAGTTAAGCTGTGCTTGCACGAGGCGGACAAATATTCAGGAAGTAGAACTTTAGCAGGACTCCAGGAAAGTCGGCAGTAATGATTCGGAAACCGTCTTACTGGTCAATGTTATAATCGGTTCATATTACTTTATCCGAACATAATTGGTTCATATTACTTTATCCGAACATAATTGGTTCATATCTGTAGCTGAACATATAACTTACAGCTCTTTGGCTGCGNGGTTCATATTACTTTATCCGAACATAATTGGTTCATATCTGTAGCTGAACATATAACTTACAGCTCTTTGGCTGCGACAACGAAATAAGTATTGTGTCGACTTAAGTACAGCACGCATCATAATAGATTGTTACAACTCCTGGAACCGTAAGTTAAGGTGAGACTGAAAGGGTTAAAATATCAAATTACTTGAAAAAAAAATTAGCTCCTGTTATTACAGTTCAAAGCACTTTGACCTTAAAATTTTCCACACGAATGTTGACATTTTATATGTACACAAAATTAAATTCCCGCTAAATGTTTTCTGAAAACACAGGAACATCATAAAGGGTTTTTATTTACATCCGGCGATTTTTTCGTGGTCGACTGCAGTTTTTAACTTGAGTCTACTTAATCTTAATCTTATATCATAAAAATTAAAAGTTTGGGTTAACCTGACAGTGAATTTTCGTAAAATATTTATGATATTCTTATGAGGTCAACAGTTATTTTGAACTTTAGCGAGACATAATCAATATGAATAATTTTTAAGTTTGTATAGGAAAAGATATAAATTTAAAATTTAGTTAACACTTTTAATTAGATTTTGTGATTATTTTGCAACGTTTATGGTTTTTTGTCAGACTACTAGTATCAATATTGTCAAAAAAAAGTAAAGTGTACTATATTACATACAAGGCGTTGTGCTCGCTGTAGTTTCTTACGAACTAAACTTTTAAACTAATTTAGGTGACCCTAATCCAACTTACACTAACCTTACCAATCGTAACTTAACAACCTAACCTAATCTTATCTAACTTTAACTAAACGTGGATAAATGCGTAGGGTGTACAACGTATCACATTACGTTGTGGGTAATTTGTAGCGGCCACTAAGCGAAAAGCAATATATTTTCTGGTATTGAGCAAAGTGCAGTTGCCACAAGGCGTAGTGAGTATTTCCAAGATCGCAGTGGCAGAAACAATTGCACAGAACACGTTGTGGAANTGCAGTTGCCACAAGGCGTAGTGAGTATTTCCAAGATCGCAGTGGCAGAAACAATTGCACAGAACACGTTGTGGAAGTTTATCAGTGCCCGCGCTGCGTTCTTGCAAAAATATTTTCGACCAATGAACAAATTCGGTGATTGCGAGTAGCATAAATAATGCACGCCAGTTCAAGTGTCTTGTGCATAGAGGCGACGAGGTATATGATGAGCGTGCGTTTGGTAGACCGTAGCCATCCCGCCATTTACGACTCAAACATATAAAGTACTTCCATCCAGGAGGAACCATAAAGAAATTAAACAATTTTCTCATTTTCTGAGATTTTACGTTAAAATACGTGCAGCTACGGGTAGAATTTTTTCGCGTACTCGCTTCGAAAGCGGTTAAGCACCCATATAACAGTGATACAATANCGTGCAGCTACGGGTAGAATTTTTTCGCGTACTCGCTTCGAAAGCGGTTAAGCACCCATATAACAGTGATACAATCTGTTCACTGTTAAAAGAGTACTTTTGGAAGCTCTGTTTAGGATCTATTTCTCTTCTCAATTTGTATCCTCCTGCAGAATATAAAATTTACATTTCTATCAGCCTTATCGNTGTTTAGGATCTATTTCTCTTCTCAATTTGTATCCTCCTGCAGAATATAAAATTTACATTTCTATCAGCCTTATCGTTTTATTCATGCGCTTTCCCATTAAATCCCTGAAGTTTTCTGGAACACAAATGCGATACTAACATGCCAATTCGTGTTGTAGTATGTATAAAGCCAAAGAAAAAATTACCAAGTGTATTTGCTACTAATGTAAATATAAAACTCAGTACAAGGTTTNCACATTCGGAAGACTATCATGAATTTTATTTTGTAAAAATTTGGCCTACCTTGATTTTAATACGATTCGTTCACATTTTAGTAGCATTTGTTATTAGAAAAAGTTACTACTTTGAAAGGCTTTTCAAAAATGTTACGCATGTTTATTTTATTGTTATATCTCAAATAGCGATTCCTTCTTTGAAATTCAAAATGATATTTCAATTGTNTTTATTTTATTGTTATATCTCAAATAGCGATTCCTTCTTTGAAATTCAAAATGATATTTCAATTGTGAAAGTATTTTTCTTGTGGTGTCTGTGAACGGAAAACACAAGCAATTTTATCTAAACTTGTGAAAGTTTGACCTGGGTTGAACAAACAAGGTATGGTCGTTTCACGGTTTCTTCACACATTTTTAATCTACCATTTTAGAATAATCGCCCTGCGTCTGGCGTGTTAAGTTATTTCCTAAATAGGCCATCTATAACAAGAGTGTTATTCTTCTGTTAACATAAAGGTGCCATATTTTTGATTCTATTGAAGTTTTACTTATAATTGAAATATAAATTAGTATATTTCATTCATAACTAACATTAACAAAAACAGTTAGAAAACAGGTGGGTTGGTAATACCTGGTAAGATATAGTTCTTATGCAAAATTTTATTACACTGAATGCGCACGAATGTGGTACGCTGTCCCTCCGGTGTAATTTTGCAGACTTAGTTAAGCTGTGCTTGCACGAGGCGGACAAATATTCAGGAAGTAGAACTTTAGCAGGACTCCAGGAAAGTCGGCAGTAATGATTCGGA
>NQII01011440.1:4490-16430 GCA_002778355.1 Clitarchus hookeri
TCAAAATGAAATGTACAATAGAACGATACGACGCGGAAAAGTTTTCTGAAGTTTTGCTAACTTCAGAAAGTTTTTTCACGTCGTATCATCCCTCTCCAACCTCGCTTTCAACACGTACTTGATATTAATTCGAAAAGCATATAGAAATATTACATAATATTGTTTAATAATATTTCTATTAATTTGACGAAACGACACGAATTTGAAATATATTTCCAGCCCGTAATCTAAGAACAATCAAATTAAAATAATACGCTATCTGTTATCCAAAAACAGCGGCTCAAACTTCGCCGTGACGCGCTGTGCGCGCGATCTCTCGGATATTATGCGAGGTATTACCAGCCAGAAATGAACCTCTTTTTTGCGCGATATATAACGAATTTACAAACAAATGCCAATAGTTATATTTTTCCACGAGCTCTGCATAATTTTTAAAGTAACATATATTTCATGTAAAATGATTTGGAGTAAAAGTCATTTATATTCGGCCGGTAATCGTTCGTCTACGTAAATTATACGCCATATTGTTCTCATGAAACCCATCTCCTTGTTTGTAGAAAGTGAGACGCGTGAATAGTTTTTAAGCAATTCTAATGTTATTCCACGTCACATATTTCCAACTCGAATATATTAGCTATAACGCCCAAAGTGTGATAATAGATACAACAGACCGTCTCGCAAATGTTAACCCAAATTCACTATCTCGGACAAATTAAAAAAGAGTTAGCAAATATTTAATTATTTGCAACATTTTATATTTTTACTTGTATAACCTACTTATTTTTTTAGACAGATGTCAGTCTTAAAGTAACTTAAAATTTTTTTAGCATAACAGTACAATGGCAAGTGGATTAGCTGACAGCGTGTTGATAAAAAATACAGCCCCGACTTGACGGACCAGCTGATGGCGGAAGGATACATAGTCACATGTAGTCAGACGTAAACAGTGGCGCTACTTTCGCAGACCTGTCAGAAAACGGCCTTCTTATACAGTATGGACTATACTATAGTCCATCCACGGTTACTTCCTACATTTTCGAAGCCCTGCAAAAATTTTACTTCCAGGATATTCCTCTGTCTCATGCAAACAAATCCTAGCTGAGTCTAGAAAATTAGGCCAAAGGGATCATACACCTCATTTGCATTTGTGCAAACTCGCTTTAATAATAAATTGCATAAGAACTTTTTGTTACTTGATATTACCAATACACCAATTTTCTCTTGGTTATTTTTAATATTACTTGTAAATGAAATCTTATAATTTATATATAGAATGTATGTAAAAGTTCTATTTATTTTTAAAAGTAAGATACCTTTATGTTAACACTTTTTAAAAGTAAGATATCTTTATGTTAACACAAGTATAAAATGGTTATAATAATACATATTTGTGGCAAGGAAAAAAAGGTGAGTCACTGAGAGAAATAGAAACAGGAGAGAAAGAGAGAGGATGCAAGGTTACCATGCTGGTTGCTTGGTAACCACTTTCCCTCTCGGCAGGTGTGTAAGAGGTAGCAAGTCATGGTGGGAAAAGACCACGCGCTGCTGAGCAGTGATAATCGGCAGTGCGCGTGACGTATTTCACATCCAATTACTAGAAGTTTGCATAAACTACCAGCTTAAAAACTATTGTTGCTGGAAATCTTACGTGACGGGACCGAAATATATTTTGATGGATGCAATAGCCATTAAAAGATACAAGCAGATAGCATATAATTTTTATATAGGAGTTTTGCCGGGACCACTGAAAATTAACTGTGGATACGGTTTATCGGTACACAGTGTAATGAGTACGAGAGTCTACTGTAAATATATTTTATTTTAGCCTTAGATGTTAACTTTCCAGTGTGGTGGAATATACACGCTTTATTTATTTTCTCATCGACAGACGACAGTGATTTGCCATACCACATTTTCAGAGGCTTCTGTCAGGGGTGATTCATTGTAGAGTAATTAACTATTCTCTGTCTCATGTAAACTTGGCAAGATTTGGACAGTTCGACGAAAGTAGGGCCAATGTTTACTTTTCGTTATTGTATCCTTTCGCCATCAGCTGGTGCGTCAAGTGNGACAGTTCGACGAAAGTAGGGCCAATGTTTACTTTTCGTTATTGTATCCTTTCGCCATCAGCTGGTGCGTCAAGTGGAGGCTGTATATTTTATCAACATGCTGTCAGCTAATCCTCTTGCCATTGCACTGTAATGCTAAACAAATTTTAAGGTATTTTAGACTGACCTCTGTCTAAAAAAAATTTGTAGGTTATCAAAGTAAAAATATAAAACCTTGCAAAAAATTTAAAATTAGCTAACTTTTTTTAAATTTGTCTGAAGCTGCGAACTTGGGTTAACATGTGTGAGACGGTAGTGTTAGTTTTTATCACACTTTGGACGTCGTAGCTAATATAACTGGAACTAAATGTAATCCGGGAAATTTGATTGACAACACACTTTTATTCGCCAACAACTCTCCGACTATTGCAAAGAAGTAATTCTGCTATTACTGATACTAAACAGTTTGAGTTGGAAATATGTGGCGTGGAATAACGCATGGCGTGGAATAACTTTTATGTACTCGCTCAATCCATCATCCCTTTCACGAATGCCTTTTCCTGTAGGCAAAAAGTGTAACAGTGTATTCTTGTATTTACGTATTATTGAAATATTGCCTTCAAAATATAAAAATATAACTCCCCAGACATACAAATCCAACATAACATTCACTCTATCTTAATGTTAATAATCCAAGGTATTTAGCAAAGAAATTTTTTATATATTACTAGCTGACCCGGCAAACGTTGTTTTGCCATAAAAAGTATTTCTAGTGATTATAGTATTAGAAAAAAATAACTATAACTTATTGTAAGTGTGTGAGGATGTGGTATATAAGTGGAAGAGGCATGGAGCTCTGTGGACGATGACGGAATATAAAATTAGATAATTTAATAAATATTAATAAAATGGAAATACAAACAATTACAGCTTTGCGATCAATAATAAAGTTAATTAAGAAGTACACTTAATTATTTAAAATATAATTGTAAACACGTCACTACTACGATCTGAGCACAAATGAATAAGAGAGGTTATTGTGTGAGAGAAAGTGGAGACCGGCTACTCCGTGCTGTGTCACTGAGAGACACCTGGTGGGAATAAATTGTAACCTAGATCGATAAATGATCGATGATAATTGATCAGTTATCGACCTAGGGTAAAATTTATTAAATTACTAATATCGCTATAAAAAATTAGGGTTGGTGGAAGAAGGGTGAAAATTTAGGAGGGTATGTATTTTTTGATGCCACATCATAAAAAAATAAAAAATAAAAATTTTGTTCAAACAATAAAAAAAAAATTGTTTGGGGGTGGCCACCCTTATTACTTAGGGGTGTAAAAAATATATAAATAAATCTATTCTCAAACCTACCGAGTACACATAAAAAATTTCATAAAAATCGGTCCAGCCGTTTCGGAGGAGTTCAGTGACTAACACTGTGACGGGAGAATTTTATATATTAGATGATGCACCTTGGTTAAAAATGAGCGATTGCAGGAAAATCCTTACACTTATGTCCATCAGTGGAATCCTCTGGTTATTAGTCCTGGGGAATAGTGGTGAGGAGACATGTGAAGAGTAAGAAGTTACGGGAGCATGAGAATGCAATCTGTATGAACTAGCCTGCCCAGATGAAAATTGATCTTGGGCCATTCCTGATAAATTTCATGATGTAATGAAAGTATTTGCAAAATTAATGTTTGAAATATAATTAAATAATTGTGATAACAATGCTCTTCAATGGACTGATTCAGTAAATAATTTAATTTATGTTATATTATTTATTTTATGGTGTCTGTGTTTATACATAAGTGTGTGACTGACTAGAGAAAAGGATTTTTGGAAATGTTGACAGCGACGTCATTGGTTGCCCAAGCCTCCCCCCCTCCCCTCGCTCCCGTTGGCTGTGAAGTAGGCATCGTCGTCTTTATGGGGTTTTGTAGGCAGAGTGAGAGCCCCAACTATGGGAAACTTGATAGCCCACTGGGCCTAGGGTGGAGCATTGCTAGGAGTGAGTCGCACGGGTACCCTGGCGGGTGTGTAGCTGTGTTCTGTGGCTTCTTGGGAGGGGTAGCGTGTAGTATTTGAGGCAGAATAAAGTCTCTCTCATAGGATAAGCCATTGGTGGTTCCGCTCTGGTGTATTGCAGCTTCTTTCTTCCAGGTGTAAACTCTGCTGGTGCTATGCTTCGTTTCCACCAGGCTTCTAACCAGAGCTCGCACCAGTTTGGCTGCTTTCTCATGACCAGCCCGATGGTGAGGCATATAGTCAAGTGACAGCACAGTGGTGAGGGGGAGATAGCTGGTTTTCTGTAGGAGTGAGTGCACGGTCTGATGTGCCCAATGAAAGGGAGGGTTTGTCTCGTTTGGTTGGAGGAAGAGCCTGGGTACCCTTTTGGAGGGCGGCGACTTCCCTCACTGTGTAATGCCTTCGTGGGACGTGTCCATGTTCTTCAGTTATCGGAAAGTGTGGGACGTTGCCAGCTGCTCTCGTAGTCGCTTTGTAAGGTACGTGTTCCATGTCCCTGGGGATTGCGTACTGTTGGCTTCCTGCGAGCACATTGATTGGGCGGGACGTCACCAGCAGGTTCCAGGCTGACTTTAATGGGGAGGTGTCTGTACTGATGGGCAACGGCCCAGCTCTGCCCTATTAAATAGAGTTGGACGTGTTGGTTGCTGGCAGGGCACAAAGTCCATAAGGGCGAGGTGATGCCTCCGGGTGTTAGGAACGCGTGGGATGGCTGGCTTACCACTGGCGTTGGCATGCCAGTCGATGGCTCTGACCCCCTCACATCGGCTTTGGTTGTAGCTGGCGGCTGGGAAAACTGTCCTTAGTGTCTTTGGGCTATTGTCAGGTCTGCAGGCGGGCAGGAACGGGGTTGTCTTTTGCTGACGTTAAGAATGGTAATGTTGTGAGGGTTTTTTTTTTGGCAAGTAGTACCACTCCAAGTGAGGGAGTCACCTCATGGGGTTGGCGCTCTACCACTGGGTGAGCAGCTCTGGCAACCTTAATCAGGAGGCCAAAGAGGTTAATAGGGAGGGTAGTGAAGTGAGGCTCCACTAGGTGTGGGGTCGCCTGTGCTCTCTTTCGGGGGGTTAAGCAGCTGAAGGCTGGTATGGACTGATAACTAAGGACGTGACAAGATGGGTGAATAACAGCTGTCCTCCGTTTGTTTTTCCTGCTTCCTCGTTGGTGGGCAAATGTCATGAGCAGGTAGGTTACTATGGTTCGTCCTGTAAAGAGTGGCAGGCAACAATCTTCTAGCTAGTGTGCGAGCAAGAAGTTCCTGTGTCAAGCCTTGACAGGTCTGGCACCCAATCCGGTGAGTTTACATGCTCTGGAGGCTGTGGGTTAACAGACTTGGTTGGCCCAGATGTTTTTTGTGTGTCTTTCTAGTGGTTGAGGCCCTACCGTACCTTCACGTACCTGAACTAAAGTAATGGTGGCCATCGACTTTGTGGTGTGTACAACATACGTGCAGTACTGGTTAGGGGTTGCCCGCGGTCCTAATATCTGTCTGTAAACAGTTGCCAATCTGCGGTCCCCTGCAGTCCCCTACTAGAGTGATGCTTACCAGGTTGCGAGAAAGGGCACAGGTTTTATTTCAGATCAAGGAAAACAGAAGTTAGCTGGAATACATGTTTTGCTCTCACGAGTATGGAACATGATGTCCCATTCTATTTCCTACCTCTATGTATACTAGGTGTTCAATGAACTTTGTGCAAGGGAAAGATAGGTTAAGGGCCTATAATTGTGACTATTAATCATGAAGGGACGTGGGGTACTATGTGTGGTGAACTTGATGGCAAGTGTCAGGTGTGACGACGACTCTTTGGCTGCACTGATAGAGAGGACATCGGAGGTAGCAAGTGCTTGTAGAACTCTGGAAGCTTTCGGGAGAGTCCTCACGAGGGCTGTGGCTGTATTGAGAGTCTTAGGATAACTTATGGTAAGACGAGCTACAGGAACAAGTGGCATTTTTGCCAGGCGTCAACCCCTATGTACCCTGGGCTGGGGGGTTCCTTCGTATCTCTGGTGCTTCAGTTGTCTTCGGTTGTCACCCCTTGGGTTCGGCTCGGGCAGCGACTTTGCTACCATTGCTCGGCAGAGTGGTTCAGCAGCTGTGCTGGCAGAATCCGCCGCTCACTTAGGGGCAAACTCTTGCATGCTGGCGGCTGCTTCTCAGTGGGATTACAAATGGAGGGGGAATTCATGTAACTTCCTTATACTATGTTGGCGCTGGCCTTGGCTGGCGGCCAGTTGGGGTTTGATCTCCCTCGGGGCACATGATGCAATGTGATGATGCAAAGTCGAAAAGAATAGTTGTGAAGCATCACGCGTCACATTGATTTCAAGAAATTTTTCTTGTGCGCTATTTTTTTCTTCACTTTTTCTAAATGTTACATGTATTTGCTAGAATTTCGAAAATGTAAATTTTTCTATTCGTAAGTATGACCAGTTGCTACTCTTTGTACGTGTGGTCATGTAGATATTTAATCTCAAATTCCTATGTCGTTTAAATTGTGACTACACCTGATTACTGCTGTAACTGATTTTTCTTTGTTTTAACATGCTACACTACAAAATACTGTAATTTGAAGGAGTTACATGTTGTGTTTCAGGGACGATTGGAGGAGGTAACAGGCAATGATAAAATAGTAGGTGATGGAGAAACTGGAGCTCATTTTGGAACAAGTATTGCCACCCTTGGAGATATCAATATGGATGGCTATCCAGGTAAAGCAGACAATATACTGCATTTCATATTCACTTTAACTTTGTGGCATTTTTGCTGTAGTCCATTCATGGTTATTTCCAGCTTTCCTCAAACCCTGATAAAGTTCTACTTTTAGAATATTCCTCCTCATGCAAATAAAACTTAACTAAGTCTGAAAAATTACGCCAAAGAGAAAACGTACTGCATTCTTGCACACTGAGTTTAGTAAAATTTTGCATAAGAAATATTTCTTACTAGGTATTACCAACACACCTATTTTCCTCAAGTTTTTACTCATATTAATTATTAATGAAGTATAATTTATAGGCAGGATATAATTAAAAGTTCATTTTAACAAAAAATAAGGCATTTTTATGCTAACAGAAATTATAAATTAGTGCTGAGCCGATACAGATTTTTACAGATACCGGTAGAAACCGATACTTCCTTGCCGATACAGCAGATATCCGATACCGATACAATGAACGTATCAGTAATGAACTGAAAGACTTCTACTAGACTAAATATTTTGGAAAACTGTTGGAGATCTGTGTTAGTCAGTGTCAAACTGTGTAACTATTTGATGCTTTAAGTAAACACACGGAACAATAGTAAATTAATTTCACATAAATTCTTCAACATTGGATAATAAAAGCAGCACTAAAAAAACACTTTTCTGATTCCAAGGGTTATTTGTACCTCTCAACCCCCCTGTATACACCGCCACCCAACAGAGCGGCAGGTGACTGCATCTTGCCAAACTATTGCTGATAACAGAGTAGGACTGCGGGCTCCGTTAACTGGGTAGTTTGTATGTCGCAAAACATCACACGATTCGCCGACCAACCATACTGTGGGCCCAGTACTCCTACTAGTTACACTACACGAGGAAGCAACTGGACCACCCTAGTCAGCTAACCCACTCCATCCACCACGTGAGATTCGCCGGTTGGGGTGCCAGACCTGACAAGGTGTGACCTGCTAGCCTCCAAGCAGCTCACGGTGAAGCTTTAGCGCTACCCCAAGTCAGCTAAGCTGCTTCATAAACCGTGAGAGATTTGCCCGTTGGAGCACTAAGACTGACGTGACGTGACGTTATTGCATATGGGTACTCTAGCTAGGGAATTTCTGCCACCTGGCACTTGCTTGCTACGATGACCCTTAGTACCTAACCCATGCCATTCACCCGACGAGGAGGGACTAAGTGGGCTGATAAGAAGGCATATATGGCTCCTACAACCAACCAGTTGCCAAGTAATCCATCCCAGTTGGCGTTCAGCCTTTCCTCCATTCTGGATCAGGCACAAGTCGCCCGCCGACTGCAGGAGTCTTTAATTCTCAGTCCTCCCTAGGACTGAGAATTATAAGGAAAATAGAAGATCGCAGTCACACCACAACCTGTCATCATCCGCCTGCGACTCGAACTGCCCGTGGGGCTTGGCCTCGCCAGTACCCACTACCAAGCGCCGCCGTCAGCCACCACCACCCGGAGCCCAGCAGCCCTAAGACTAGCCAGTTCCAGCCGCATGCCTGCACACCCGGGCAGGGCCCAGAGTCACCTACCACAGTCAGCCAATGGCCAGCTACAACACGGGTCTTCAAGTGGTAAGCCAGTATCCACTGCCAACCACGCCATCTTATACCCCTACATAGCCTGCCACCTCTCAACAGGTAGACTCTGTACATCAGCTCCCTCTGAGCTAAGGTGCACCCACAGTAATCAGCCAGTAAGACCACCCGTGGTTCTCGGCCTGAACCCGCTCAATAGCTCCCTTGTAGACTAGGTGACGCGCCAAACATCCCGGCCTTCATAAGTCACCTTTATTATATAGGCTGCAGTTAACGTAAGTGTAAAATGCTAATTACCTTGGCAATAGTAACATGCTTCAGCAAGAATACATTTGAAACTAAGGCACATATTAACAACAGAATGTGTGTTGTTCAGGTACTATAACCCAGTAGTTAATTATGCTTCTGTATTACCAGAAAAGTGGTATTTAAATGTAAGCTGTTTTTTTCAGTTTTGGTTGATAATTCTTATGTTACGGGCTGGAAATACATTTAAAATTCGTGTCGTTTCGTCAAATTATTAGAAAAAATAATTCAAAAATATTATGTAATATTTTTATATGCTTTTGGAATTAATATCATGGATGTGTTGAAAGTAAGGTTTGAGATGGATTATACGACGTGAAAAAGCTTTCTGAAGTTAGCACAACTTTTCCACGTCGTATCGTTCTATTGTACATTTCATTTTGATCACCTGAACATAACTACATTATCACGAAGTTTAGTTTTTAACACTAACAACCACTGTTTTGTGATCACATAAAATAAAATGTATTAATTAAACTTGGAACTCTTTCTTATCGCGTATTTTCTGCTTGTCTGATGTGCGTTGGCAGTGCACTCAGAATAGCCAACATAATATTAACTTTTGTTCGTTCGTGCATCAGCTGATACAGGATTTTCTAAATGGCACTTTGTTTGTTTCGTATTAGTCAATTGCCACTCACTGACTGTCAGAAAGTGGCCTTCTTATACGGTATGGACCATATGGCAGGGAGACTGCGATGGGAGGGACTGCACCGTGTGCTGCTAGTGTGTTCCTGATAAAACTGGGTGTTTGGCAGGCAATGATATTGAAGCTTTGAGAACAGCATCCTTGCTTCTTGACCTTCTATGGCTGATTCAGGTTGAACACAACTATGTACTGGGTTGTCATGTAACCATTTGGATAATGACTTTTAGGCATCAAACAAAACGTAACTACAGTTGGCATCTCTGGTTGTAGAATCCAATAGGTATACCCAAATTTGTGATTTTCTGATTTTCTGCGTGACAAAGGGCAAGAGAAATTAGCTGATAATGCCAGTTGTCAGCACTGATTAGAAGGCAGATGACCTACAGCTAACTGCTCCTTTGCAGGTGCTAACTGTGTGACTTGATAGTGAATAAGTATTAATGATTCATATTTGGCTGTACACCTTGTCACAGCTGATCGTTGTGATTAAATGCTGTTTGGCCATTTTGACAGAGGTATGTGGTTTGCACCAGATATTGCAGTTGGAGCTCCATATGGCGGGAAAGAAGAGAGTGGAGCCATCTACATCTATCATGGGCACAGAGCTGGAATAAACACCAAATACAGCCAGCAGATAATTGGCTCCGACATTAGCAAGTCCATCCGGGGCTTTGGCATTAGCATTTCTAATGGGATGGACATTGATGGCAACAGTTACAATGGTGTGTTTTAAGGCTTGGAGAAGTGTTTATTTTTGTGTTATCACATATTATTGTAGTGTTGCGTTATTGTAGTGTTGCATTATTGTAGTGTTGCATTATTGTAGTATTGGGTTATTGTAGTGTTGCGTTAGTACCATTTAACTTTTGAAATTTTCTATACTTTATTGAAAACTGTCAGTGTTCCTTACTCATAGCATATAATGTAAGTTATGATAGTTTTTTTTTCTTCAAAGTGAACTGATATTTACCAATTTTCTTTTTAAAGAATTTTATTCTGTACGTTTTGGTTGTTATTGTGTGATGTTTACCAGGCTTCTCTTTATAACGTTCTATTTAAAACAATATTTTGGGTTTTTTATAATGTTGACATATATGAGTTGTATTCATTATTTATTTATCGAACAGCAAAATGATTAAACTTTATTGAATTTACTAATACAGTTCTTGAAACGTGTTAAGATTGGAAATTTTAATTTTAGAGAGTTAAATTGAAATGAAATTAATTTTTCCAACCATCCCGTTTTGAACAGGATTTCTCGTATCTTTGGTCTAGAATTATTTTGTATGGACATTAAATGGAATGTCATATTTCCCGTATTTCAGAATTTTTAGAAACTAAAATAAATTAAAACATTAAACACTACAGTGTCAGTAATTTACCATTTCCGCAATTACTTATGTAGCTCTATGGCCAGTAGATAGTTAAAATTGATGCTGACAGATGGCATTTGTCAACAAGAGTGGTCGTAGAAGTGCTTGCCGAGATGTGTACAGTTATCTTTCAGTTTGTTGCTACCATTTGTTGATGCTGAGTTGTGTTGTCAATGTAGTTAGGTTTGAAATTAATAAGGAAAATATGTGATACCTCTGCAAAAAAAGAAATGGCTTTGTGTATATTTAGATAGATTGGAACAAAATTTAACAGTAGCTAGTTCGTAGTAACAATTGTTACAAAGGGAAATGCGTACTTTGAAAATGAGAATTTTCTATTTCGTACGGTGGTGAAAGTGATGTGAAACAGCATGCATCAACATCGTTAACATAGAAACATGGCAAGCACAAGTGAAAGAACCAAGATAAATATTTCTATATGCAGATAATATTTTGTTGATATATATGTTCAGAAATGATGTGAGTTATGTATAACCCTGAATTTTCCACATTTCAGGTGGTAGTAAAACGATAATGTTGTAAATAATAGTTATTCTTGATCATTTCACTATATGTCAAATGTTGTGTGTCGAGTTGCCGAAAGTGTTCTGCATGGGAAATCTGAAAAAGTAAATTAAAGTATCAAATCGTAAATGCAAATATTATGGTGGAGTTATTTGTTTCTAGGGGTGTGAAAATAATAAAAAATTTGAATTGCTGCAAATAGTAATTTATGAATTATTCCCATTCAAACTTTAGATATCTTATGCAAAAATTGTGAATAATTTACATTCCCATTTCAAGTGTTTGTAAAGTTGTACCGAATCAAATCTGCTTCTGCAGAATTTGCCGATGTTGACAAAATTGGTGGAATTGCAAATTTTTTTTCCATATATTTGACAAACACAATTATTGCCGTATTCTTCATCGATGTCTTGCCTTTATGAACATTGGAAGTTTTCCCTGTAACAAAGTGAATCTGGAAACTAAAGTCTCAATGGAAAAGTTGCTCAACTTCCACTGTTTTTCAAACAGTTAATGGTTTTTGTCCCAAGCTTCACCCTGCTGAGCTAACAATCCACCAACTTGACATTTTGTTGGTCGAGGGCTGGAGGGGAGGAGGGACTGCTTTCATAGCCGAGCCCACCAATCAAGGCGAGGTGGGTAATGACACCTTTCCATTCTCTCTCTCTCTCTCGCTTGCTCTCTCTCTCTCTCTCTCTCTCTCTCTCTCTCTCTCTCTCTCTCTCTCTCTCTCTCTCTCTCTCTCTCTC
>NQII01011440.1:16843-28118 GCA_002778355.1 Clitarchus hookeri
CTCTCTCTCTCTCTCTCTAGCTCTCTCTCTCTCTAGCTCTCTCTCTCTCTAGCTCTCTCTCTCTCTAGCTCTCTAGCTCTCTAGCTCTCTCTCTCTAGCTCGCTTGCTTGCTTGCTCTCTCTCTCGTAAACTTTCTCACTCGTGCTTGCTCTTTTTCGCTCTTTTTTGCTTGTTTTTGCTTTTTTTCGCTCTCTCTTGTTCTATTTGGATCTCTCCCTCTCTTTTTTGCTCTAGCACTCTCATGCTTACATGCGCTCTCTCTTTCGCTCTCTCTCTCGTGCTCAGTGAGCAAGATGTCATACCTGATGCCACAGTTGGGGTGCATGTTAAACAACAGGCTGTGAAACCTTATGTAGTGGTGTCAAGCAAATTATCCTAGCCGGTGTCCTGGAGATCAAATATCTACCAACCCATGTGCCAAGTCAAAAGGGATGAACAGTAGAAACATCTACCTGCGCATCGGGCAGGTCGATGATGGTCACTTTTCTCGTGCACACACACATGCATGCGTACACACACCCTCACATCCCCTCATGCACCCTCACGTGCCCTCACATGGCCTCGTGTGGCCTTATGCACCCTCACATGCCCTCTTGGGGCCCTCACGTGCCCTCTTGGGGTCCTCGCACTCCATTCACATCCACAAGCGCCTTTACATGCCCTGACGTCCCCTAACATGCTATCATGCACTAACATGCCCTCACATCCCCTAACATGCTATCATGCACTAACGCGCGCTCACCACCTCATGGACCCTCGTGCGTCCTCACATACCCTCGTGCGTTCTCACATGCCCTCATGCGCCCTTGTGCGTCCTCACATGTCCTCATGTGCCCTCGTGCATCCTCACATGCCCTCGTGTGCCCTCGTGCTCTCCCTTACATTCACAGTGTGTGTATTCCACCGCACTTGGAAGTTAACATCATAAAGGCTAAAATAAAACTTATTGGACTGTTATTCCTAATGAGAGGGCTTTCAAAATTGCTCACTTTACCGTGAATAGCCTATAGCTATTTTTGTTTGTCCGAACCAGTATTTGCTTCTTGGTAAGCCAACGTAACACATTCATTGTTATAATTGAAAATATAATTTTGTAAGTGTATATAATTTTCTTGTTCTTTTTTTTTCCCTCTCTGCAAAGTCCTTTTACCTTACCAAGATTATCCTCTACTTGATTTTCTTCTAATTTTTGTTCACATTTTACATTTTCTTCCAAAATTTAACCTTTTTCTTCTTGCTGAAGGTTTCCTTGTTTCCCATTTCTCTATCAATGTCTTCATTAATTTTCTTTACATTTTCTCCATCAGTTGATTTATGCATATTCACTACAGTAGAGTTTGAAGAGTTTCCAATATATTTTATATTTGACAAGTTAATACTTGGAAAAAATATCTCTTGTAATTATAATCTTACTTTGATCTTTATCACATAAACAGTATCCGTTTGGAGCATTTCCATTTTTTGTTGGATTTCAGCCTCATTTCTACTGAAAATCACATTTCCTCCATGGGAAGTTTCAGCACTATAGAAAGTAAATGCCTAGTCATATCCAGCACATCCAGCCGGAACATCTATAGGGGCACCCTACTCCACATGTCCCTCTACACACATACGTATGTGGGGAGGACGATTGTCCGCCTTCCTTTACAAAGCAAGGAGGGGACGAGTTGAAGCAGTTCACGCAGGGACAAGTTGCAGCTGAAGGTACTTGAGAATGACCAAAGCAGTTTTGTCAATTTGCAAAGAGGACACATTTGACAAAGCGTGAAGGTTATCCGCCTTGCACCAGACTGCTGAGAGAGGGAAGATGCGAGGATACCATGCTGCATGCTAGGTAAAGTTTCCTCTTTTGCGGGGCCTTAGAGGGGAGCTTGAGAGAACGCTACAATAGCTGCTAGGCAACAAGTTCATGGTCCTCCTCTGCCGAACATCAGCTAAACAGAAGGAAAAGAGAGCACAATGGATACTGCATTTATTGATATACTCCCTGATACTCAATGTTTGCAAAAGAAACTATTTATGGGAAACTACACAGTTTACAGGGAATGGATGTTGAGCGTCGACCAAGGATGTAATTACTGTTGCATTGAAAACAAGTGCTGTTAATGTCTTTTTATAAAATATCGTTACTTGTATTAGTTCACCCTAGATTTTCAAGGGAAGTTTTTAGTATATAATTTACGGCCATTATGCATCGAAATATGGTATTTGTTTCTACTGACAAACAAATTCCGATTTCATTCCATGCGAGTTGTGTTAAATAAAGTTGACAATTGTTTTGTTACTGTGAATCGCTGCTATTTAGGATGTAAACTACTTTTGCTCCAGACTTGGCGGTCGGTGCGTACCAGTCGGACGATGCTGTGATACTGAGGGCGAGTCCCATCGTTGCTGTGCGAGCAGAACTAGTCGCAGACCTGAAGAACATTGTCATAAACGCGACCAGCTTCCAGGTTGCATCTTGCATCAGCTACTCCGGAGAGCACGCGCCGTCCAGCATATGTGAGCCTCTGCCGTCGCAATCCTTACTTCTTCCAGTGTTTGTAGTTGCTGTGTTTGCTTTGTCGGATGATGCAGGGCAAACTTTCTTCCCGATATATTGTGCACTTGGGAACATGACGGTTGTAGTACTGCGCAACATTGAGGTTGGCAATGGTGGTGTCTGTCAGCTACTCGGATGTAGGCAGTAATAGTAGATTAGTAAAGTTGTATATTAATGCGGAAATAAATATATAAAACAACTGTAAAACTAACATGAGTAGTTTGTTGTAATGCGCCTTCTTGCAGTTTGAACAGTTAGCTACAAGTACTTAATTTAAAGAAAACAAATGTAGCCCCTAAATCTTAACTGTATTATTATGTAGCACATTTGCCTTCTCTTAAAAGCCTATATCTCGTTCCAATTTGGTATGGTACTTGGGAAGCACGGTTGTTAAACAGATCACAGGCTGTATTCCTAACCAGGTCTGAGGTTTTTTATGTGTAGAAAGTTATCTCACATGTTGAAAACAAGTTTTTCGTGCAGTTTTTTTGGTTTTTGTACTGTAGAAGGCAATGAAAAAGCACTGCAAAATAATCTTGAGAGAAATTTTACAGTGCTGCAGTTTACAATACAGTGACGTTGTCTAATGCCACATATATAAGCACTGTCCATATTCAATTGTCATCATTAGGGCCCCACTGTTATGGAAAATGAAATTAGTGGTTTCGTCATTAAAATTTCATCATTCGGTCAAAAAATATTTTCACTTAGGCAAATTTTATAGCCAAAAATTACTTGCATTATTATTAGAACATCAATCTGTAGTTTTTGCAATGATTTTTACTCGAACTAAATGGAATTCGTTACTCATTCTTTCAATCGGTACATATTTCAGTGGAAAGCATTCAAAAATATTTAACGATATGGATGAAAGGACAACGTTAAGAGAGCACACTAGTCGTGAAACACACGTCACAGTCACAATTTTTGTGCAATAAATCTTGTAATTTATTGAGACAATTAAAACTACCCAAGAACATTCACTAGTGTTTGAATTTTACAAGATATTTACATCACCCACATACAACTTTTGTTCAATTGTAGATAACAATACTATTTTAATTAAATCTTGTTCAGTTCAATATTACTCCTACACAAATCCACAGCCTAACTACAAAATATCAGTAAATATTTTATTATTGGTAAAATAAAAATACTTGTACAGTGGTGTGGCACACGGTTTTTAATTATGTTTTCTATATAAATACAGTGGAACCCTCTTATAAGGTTCTTCAGGGGTCCACAAGAAAGTGACACTATAAGCAGGAAAACACTATAAGAGGGAAACACAAAAATTCAAGAATCTGGACACCAAAAGATATAAAATTATGCACTGTAATAAACACACAACTTTACATAATGAACAAAACAAATATTTCTTTTAAATACATAATCATTTAAGAAATTTTATCTCCTGGTTGGGAAATCATAAAATTAGTATACGAGTAAAAGATTACTGTACACGAAAAACAAGCACAATTGTTCGTGGCAGTTTGTCTCCTGGTACCAAAGCACACAAATTGTCTACAAGCAAAATACGTAACATAAAATCTTTCATGGAAGTTTGTCTCCTGGTTGCATCAATGATTCGGTTCAGAGTAGTCACTGGGATTTCCAAATTCAGAGGAATTGCTGTACGTGTTCTACCGGGATTACTGTCCACGTGCTTGATTAAGATTAACTTTTCAGCTAATGAAAATGTTTGTCTTTTCTTAGAGGCACTCATTTTAATTTTTCACTAAAACTGTTTCAAGGATGAATTAATTTTCACTACATAAATATTAACTGGGCATGTGCGAAGGTCGTTTTTTAAATGCGAAGTCGAAGCGAAGCTTGCATCATGCGAGGGAATTTCGAAGAACAATCGAAGCTGAATGATTAAAATATATATATAGTAGGCTATAGTTTTCAAGTATATTCAACTCGTTTGTACTATTACTGCCAAAAAAATGTATGCCTACGAGACACTGAGCAATGGAATAAAACATATCCTAATCTTACTACTGAAAAACTGAAATATCAAAAACTGTAAGAAAGTAATCATTATAGATTTAGATGCCTACAAACTTTATAAGAACTATCATACTCCATATATCCAGTCCCATTTGGCACCACCACTGCACAGTGATGTCAATGGATGCCTATCAACATTTGGTCTCTTACCATTCCTTCTCCAAGAACCCTTGTCAATGTCAGGATAGATGGTGGTGGCATTAGGGCCTCAGAGCAAGAGAGTTGAGCCACTTTCACTGCTTACAAGGAAAGTGTGAAGTTCTACCAAAAAGACTATCAGCTGTGGTGTGGTACATACAGCTGCCCGNGAGAGTTGAGCCACTTTCACTGCTTACAAGGAAAGTGTGAAGTTCTACCAAAAAGACTATCAGCTGTGGTGTGGTATATACAGCAGACCAACTCCCCCCCCCCATCCCCCTTGGCATGTGATAATTTATGACATCATTACACATGTCAAAATTAGAAAGGCACAGAAACATTAATTTTTCGAGACAGAAAATCCACACTGTATTTGTGTTATGTTATGGTCTGTCACCCTCCTATTGCCTTCCACTGGTGTGTGTCAGACATGACATCTTGTTAGCCTAAAAAAAGAGTAGAAGAGGAGGGTGGGGAGAGAAAGAGAAGAGACAAAGAAAGCAGCCATGACATCTATGTGAAACACATCACCATGGGCGGGCCACCACCAGTATCAGGTGGCCAGTATCAGATGGGCGTGGAGGGGAAGGGGCGCCCACCACTGGGCGGCACATTCCACAGCTGCAGCCCCAGCCATGCCTACCTGGCCTACCTGGGGGGGGGGCTGTAAAAGCATTCACTCCTCCCCTTTGCAGTTGGACTGACCCTCATCAATGTCAAACTGGTAGATTATCTCAGCAGGGTGGAGCTTGGGATAAAAACTACAAACTTTGTTTGAAAAGCTGTGTAAGTTGAGAATCTTTCTCCATATTTTTTTTTTTCTTTCCCAGTGCACTTCCTTCACAATTTGCATTATTCGCATGAAAATGAAAACATTATTTCCGGGAATGTTTGTTATTGTTCTTATGGAGAAACATTCAGGGCTATAAAAATCCTGCATTATTGGCGGGAAAACCCTTTAAACTAAATGGGAACCTTATAAGCGGGTTCTACTGTATACAGTAATCAAAGCTTCAGAATATGTTCAGCATATAATTGGTCATTTTAATTTTACAATAATCAACCATGCTCAAAGTGGCAAAAATTACTTACTTTTCTGGTACGTAAACAATCAAATACAGTGCTCATAAATAATTTATAGAATTTATAATTACTTGAATAGAAAAACATTATTACTGTGAGCACTTACAAAAATTATAATATTCTTCTGCTACCACAATGCCAGACACTATTAACCCACTTGGTATAATAAATAATTAATTAATAGTTTGGAAGTTTGACTAGGCAAATGGGACACCATGTGCATCTTACCTAGAAACTGATTGTAGTAATATGTTACTAATTATATTTTCAATTAGTTATTAATTCTCCACAGTTAGACATAAATCTAATAAATGAAAAGAGTATGAAATTGCATTTTCAAAAGAAATATTTTAATTAAACCAGTTTTATATGTAGAGAAAAAAATGGACTCTCTGATAAAATATTTGAATAATTGCAGATAAACAGAAATTACTTCGTGAAAATACATATGGCCCTGGAGTGCACCCCATACAAACTACCTATCTTTAATGATCAATACAGATTTTCTTTTCTTTGGGACATGTAACACTTATTAAACTTATATACATGACAAATATTTCAATCATATTTTACATCACAAACCTTACAAGAAATGAGTTCAAGCAATTATGATGTAGTTTTGTAGTGACGTGGTCCAGATGATAACAAGATTAACAAAATAGAGTTCCACGTGAAGCCAGCCAGCACTTGGCTGATACTCCTCCAGGCGAACACAAGAAGCTGGAGAATAGTCCGAATTTGGTGGACTGGTACGAAAGTAGTACCGCAATGTTGAGGAGATGAATAGTTGACATAATACTTCGAGTGAAACTTCAAATGTAACTTTGAATAAAACTTTGTCCAAAACACGATCCCTCTGGAACACTGTGACATTTCCGTAGAAGTAGAAGACCGAAATTCTGTTTTCCTTTTTTATTGATTCGTTATTCTTCTCCAACAAATTTGACAGTAATCATTTGCTTCATCTTCTCAAAAAAAAAAATTAACATCAGTTGTTTTACATTATCAACAATTAACTGTAAAACACGTTGTAGCAGTTATAGTAATTACGAATATCTATTATCAATCATTTGAGTTTTTACTTCATCACCAACACGTGTCTGTTATCTGTGATGGTGATTACATTTGTTACAGAAAAAAATTTTGATTCCAAACTCAGCATCATACTTTTTATTTGCTCTCCGATTGGTTGTAGTCTGACGACGCCATATTTCTCCTCCCATCAGCAGTGACTAGACAAGAGCCAATCGGGACACTTTTCTTTAATTTTTNTCTGACGACGCCATATTTCTCCTCCCATCAGCAGTGACTAGACAAGAGCCAATCGGGACACTTTTCTTTAATTTTTATGTGATTAAAAATTTGCAATACTTTATACCCTCCAAGTACAAATTAATCATAACAATAACAGTAATAACCTNTTTTATGTGATTAAAAATTTGCAATACTTTATACCCTCCAAGTACAAATTAATCATAACAATAACAGTAATAACCTCTAAATAATTTCTACATCAACAGACACTTGACATAACCAAACTTACATTGCACTTGTGTCATCACCACCATCATCATCATTGGTATAAGTATCTGCCATCATGGCTTGGGCTCTCAAATGACACCTAACTCGTCCACTTATGTGACGATGGACTACTGAGCATTCAAGCATTTTACCATCTAAAAGTCTGAATTTCAGTTAAAGATCAACTGGTTTCGCCTTTGTAAAGGACACTGTAGTGTCAAACTTATAGCAGCCAAGGAAAATTTAAAAATAACCTAGGATTATTGGTTGATAGTACCAGAACAATTGCTCTTTGATGTTCTACTCATCAGGTTTGTTTAACATGTCAGTTGCTGGAACTTAGAGCTAAAATCATAAAATTAAGTAAATTCTCCAAGTTAGTGTTCTGGAATTACTGTACTTAATACTAAATTCTGTGGTAGTTTCTGAGCACTAGAGGATGCTAGATGCAAAGACACTTTCAAGTGTCAGCTGCACTGGGCTCATGTGACAATGCTTGAATGCTCTCTGATGCTGGTTAGCATCATCAGCAGCAAGATCTTGAGGGACAAACTCCCAGTGATGGATCAGAGCAGTGAGCAGAGATCTGGTACCACCATGAATGTAGACGTACAGTAGGGGTGAAGATATCACTCTGGTCAGGTAACAGATGCTCGTGAGAACAGTCTTGGTACAATGTGGGAGGTAACTGAAGATTTACAGAATGCACCAGATTACACAGCTACATTCTGGTCCTTTGGCAGTTAGCTGGAGGCGTACTGTGTTAAGAATTCCTAAACCCCTTGGTCTTGGGAGTTGTTTCTTGTTTCTGGTCTTAGCAGACACTGGGAACTGTGGGAGAGTTCGTAAAGCCTATTTGATAGTGATACTTTGATCAAGCAAATGTAGTTTGGTGACTATAAAACAAATAGGGTTTTCCTACACCAACACAAGTTACATATATGAAAATACTTTGTGATAATTCCTACATAGTTATGCTTTATATCATGATATCATTTACTTTATCTGTTAAAATTTGTTTGTGTACTTAAACAATAATTTTCTTCAAAAAAACAGAATAATCTTTAAGTAGTATTTCTTAAAATTTTGAGGTGATGCCCTTGTTAACGGCAGCTAGGTGCACCCTGGTAAACATTAGGCTAGTAGTGGGATGGATTATGAGGAAGTGCTTTAATATACTGTACTTGGTTTCTTTACGTGTAGATCTACTAATGTCTCCTATCTAGCTAGTTAATGGCTGTGGATGAGAAATTACAGTACCACACACAGATATAAATTAATCTTGAATGGTTTATTTGGTGTGTTACTAGACATACGCTATATCATGGTGGTAGACCCAGCCTTCGCAAGGGCGTACTTCTCCTTAGGGTCACATCCTGACTCCAGCACACACACTGAAAATGTACGCGTGTTCAACAACGTGACTAACTGCAAGAACTTCACTGTGAAAATAAAGGTAAGAAAATTAATATAGTCAAAGTAATGAGGGTGCTCACAGCTCGTTGGAAATTTTTTATACTGTGCTATAAATGGTTTTAACTGTGAAATAATTTGACCATTCCCACTGTGACATCACTCAAATTGGTAGTGCTTAAATCCATTGGGTATTGAACTTGCCTGAAAATATCAACTTTATAGTGTGAAATGGGTCTTTATGAGGATCTGACTTCAACTTCTTGACTTGTACACATCTGTAAGTGTTATTTTATATAGGTGTAAGAGTACATATTCATTTTCCATTGAGAGTCGAAGTTCGGAGAGAGTAGCAACTATTTATATGGAGACGTGGAGGGGGGGGGGATATATAGAGTTTTATAATATGTATAGATGGTTGGGGCACAGACCAATAAAAATCCATTTATTGTAGTTGCTCGCGCATGAAAGAAACTATCATGCCATTTCGTTTCTGTTTACTTATCTACTCGTTTGTGAAACCACTTTACAAACTCCCTGCCATTTGTAAAGTACATCTTTATGTTCCTTGGACACACACTGACATCTGATACAGTTAGTTTATATTGTAATGTATAAAGTAGGTGATGATGAAACCATTGATTGTTTCAGCCTGGTCAGAAGGACTTTGCTAAACCTCTTGACATAAAACTGGATTACTCGCTTCAATATGACATCAATTTACCCACAAGAAGGAGGAGGGGTGCCTACGAAGGTAAGTAGAGGTTTACAGAAACCTTAATATTGTACTTTTTGAATAGTTTTATTTCTATTTTAACCTCTAAAAACTTTAGGCATCTAATTGTTTTGATAAGTTAAAAAATTTAGGGTCTTTGTTAGTGCTTGAGAACAGTAAGTGATAGCCATTATATTTACATCGTCATACATTTACCTTACAGTGCAGTGTGGTGTACAGTACAGTACAGTACAGTATNGATAGCCATTATATTTACATCGTCATACATTTACCTTACAGTGCAGTGTGGTGTACAGTACAGTACAGTACAGTATTTGCTTTATTCCAGAGAAACATAGGGATAAACAAAGAAGCGTTGATTGCAGGTGAAATACAATGTACTGTTGAGAACTGTGCATAAATGCATGTACTGTATAGAAATGCCTGAGTTTACGGGACCTCTTATCAGCAGACTTCATATCTACCAGACAAAATCCGAAGCCACTAACTACTATTTTTATTGCTGTGTCCATTTGCTCCTTGTAGGGTGTGGAAACCATTGTTCAGTAACAAAATACGCACACATGTGAACAGCTTTTTTAGGCAGGAAGTTGAAAATTATTTTTAGAATAGTTCAATAGCTTATTTGAAGGTNCTGAAGGCGCCTACTATAGCAGTGATTATAATTCAGCACTCTTGTAATATGATATTTTCTTCTAACTTGATGTTGATTGTTAGGGTGTGTGTTTGAAATTTTTATTGAGATTACATAAACAGATGAAATTATGACTGCCCTTCAAGCATGAATGATTTGCTTTCTTCACTGTGAAGGATCTGCTCTATATGAATGTATGTGTAACTCATTGTAAATGTGCCATGCTCAATGTGTGTGTTTACTGCAGCGATTTCATATGTTTTACAAAGCACATACTTATCAATTACCATGTTTCCATATAAGTTTTTAAATGAAGATGTTGCCATTATTGATACATTGTTATTTTTTATTTTGATTACTAGAAACTAAAGTTAAGAAATGTGTGCAGTGTTTATCTGTGGTGTTTTTACATGTCTTTACATGACTCTGTTACTTTTCAGCAAGTGGGAAGTTCTGTCATTAAGAAAAGTGTGTGAAATTAAAGCGAACAAAAAATGTATGTGTATTTTTTGTTTGTTGCCGTTCACGAGACAATTTCATTTTCAAGAGAATCTTATTTAACTACACCTAAATCTTGAACATTTTTTTGAATGTGAACTTATTTTTAAATTGTATTCTTGCATTGCTCTTGGTTATCNCTTTTTTTGAATGTGAACTTATTTTTAAATTGTATTCTTGCATTGCTCTTGGATATCAGTGAGACGTACATACTGGGATTTTATTCTACATTGTAGGTAAATGGTTTTTTATAAATGTTTGTACTTGACGCTTGTAGGACATGAAATGTGTTGTTATTGTACAACGGCGAGATAAGCATGTCCACTTGAAAGGTAGGGGAAATTAAGTTAATTTTAGAATCGTGTAACAGCATTGTTGTGTGGCCATTGAGCATCGTGTTGATCACATCTAAAATAGTCTACATTTTTTAGAAAAATATAATTTGCAACTTAGTGCATTCAAAATGGTACACCACACCNTCACATCTAAAATAGTCTACATTTTTTAGAAAAATATAATTTGCAACTTAGTGCATTCAAAATGGTACACCACACCAGGACAGCTCGTGTTGAGGTGGTGTGCCACTCTACAATGAAGCGTGGATCACGGAGCTTGCCACGACGCCTCCAGACTCGTATTTGGCGGTTGTCTGTATATGTCGTCACTGAACACCACTCGTCGCCACTATGCAAGCTGC
>NQII01011442.1:9642-28287 GCA_002778355.1 Clitarchus hookeri
GGGGGGGGTCAGGATTCGATCGCGCTTCTCGTGCGAAAGCGGAAATTCCGGGTTTGAGTCCCCCCCCGTGCTCTGTTCACTGGCGTGTCAAGAACGGCGCGCACAGACGCAGGGCAGGAATCTGTACACCGCAGTAATCAGTTGTACTGCGCAGGCAGTTGTACAGTCACGTGCCGCACGGAAACGTGACTGTGACTGACTGAGCGGCTTTGCAGCCCGAGGCGCACAGTTCAGCAGGAGAGTGGTGAAATAAATGTTGGAACTCGTTGAATGCGTCCGTCAGGAACCAGTACTGTACAATACCACCCACCATCACTATTCGAATACGTCACTCAGTATTTGAAAAAACAATTAGTTGATTTGGTGATTTAGCCGAAACATATCTCGCAACGAACATTTTACTTTAATACCGCAACGAATTTTTGTAATGCCATTCCGAATATTAATGTGATAGTCTATTAACAACTACCGCTTTTAACCACCGTACCAAGGCTGATTTAATGGTCAAATAGGAAACAGTTTTGTTGAACCCTGAAATGACTATCTCAGGGGTGTCCAAGACTACTTTTCTACCTAGTGCAGTGTTAAGATTAAAATAATATTCTGGATGTTTCTCTTCTGCGCATTGTTTGCGAGAGTGCTGCTCTGTCCTCTAAGTAAGGCCTTATCAGAGCAGTTAGTTTTATGTAGATGCTATTTCCAAATTGGGTTTCATATAATGAAATAGCAGTTAAATTGTAATCCACTGAGATTTTATTGGTACAAATAGGCCTACAGGGTCTGTTCAAATTTAAACTACCAAAATCTTAATACAATAGATTTTTTTCTTGTATCCTTGATTTTCAAGTTATAAACAGTTAAACATTTCTATGTTTTAGTCACGATACTGTTCCTACATTTTTTTTTCGGACACAACCTTTCCGCCATTCAACAGCTCCCGTAGTGTTGAAATACTTTTTTGAAATTGTCTCGAACTTTGAAAGGATACTATGAAGACCTTGTTCTATTGTGTCTAAGTGGAAAGAGATGGTTATCTGACAAATTGTCTACTACTTCGAAGTAATCATTTCCCTTCATTGAAATGTGGCGTCTTCTGTAGTTAAGAAGTACACATGCTGCATTAAATACTTTGTCAGAAATTTCTATTTTTATTTTTAAAAAACTTTCGAAAAACACGGAAACGATACGACAAAATATCTGAACTGCATTCTACTATTTTGCATGCTGTTGACAGTCTATAGTTGAAGATCTTTTATCGAAAGCGACTGAAGAGTCAGACTGCATAACCTTTTTGGGGTATGGACGCATTACGTTTATCATCAGCGGAAATGCTTCATCTCAGACTAAAACCTATGGCGTTGATTCAAGCTGACCATTGAGTGGTAATGGTGAGGGTAGTGCAATCGTTTCATTCCCCATTTTTTTCACCTAGAACACTGCTCCAAAAGACATGACCTTCACTAAATCTTCTCATGGAGCCAACATCGATCGTGGTAAACTTGTAATTGGAATCGTGCGTGGCAAGTAGAACAATTGGACATTGCTTTTTTTTTTTTTGTAGTTAAAGTAGTCGATACAGGAATTATAGTTCTATACCTAATGCAGTTCAGTCATTCCATTGCCATAACACTTGAAATTTTAGAGCTATCTGTTGAATGACTTTTGGTCAGTACGGCAAAACATTTGAATTTTGGGATGAAGTTTACCAAAACACGTGTAAAACATAGGCATTTTAGATGTTGAAATTTTAATTTGGCCAAAACTGTAGTAATTTCTTTTAAGAGAAGAACACTGGTTTTAACTGTGGGCTAATAGAGTAGCTACATTTTGTAGATGTGGTAACCCTACTGAAAATTCATAGCTTTGAAAATATTTTTGCAGCGACATTTTTCATTTGAATAATAGAATTTGAACCCGCANCCTACTGAAAATTCATAGCTTTGAAAATATTTTTGCAGCGACATTTTTCATTTGAATAATAGAATTTGAACCCGCAGCGCCTACATCCTGTTTTAACCAGAGTAGGAATACACATCAGGAACTCCTTTTTATCCCCTCCCTTATTCAAATGTGTGTTTTTATTGGCGTATCCGGGGATTAATTTCGTGTGCGGCGTGGACAATGCGGAAAATGTTTGAGGGCAGAAAGTNTGTTTTTATTGGCGTATCCGGGGATTAATTTCGTGTGCGGCGTGGACAATGCGGAAAATGTTTGAGGGCAGAAAGTTTAGTTTTAGAAGAGTTCTATAGAGCAGGGACATATCATTGGGGTGACCAATGCAGAGAAACGTTCTAAAAAATTTAAGGCAGTACATTGCAAAAATTCTATAATTTGCTAAACAATGTCCTTAAGTTACTATATTGTCTTATTAAGAGTTCGTTTATTACTTACGCATGAGAGTGTTTTATAAGTAATAAACATGCGTATAACTGTCAGTAGAGAGTGTAAAAAAAAACCTTCTTTAACTACGACTCTAAGTAAGGAGAANTAATAAACATGCGTATAACTGTCAGTAGAGAGTGTAAAAAAAAACCTTCTTTAACTACGACTCTAAGTAAGGAGAAATACACACCACTGTTCTTATTGTGTTTGGTAAATAACTTCGTAATTGAACATGCAAAAAAATATTCAACTTCTCGTAATTTCTGTGTAACTTTACAACTAACTTATGTCATGTAATGGCATATTTTATTTTAATAACATTCGCACTACAAGTTTACACTGGAAGTCTGGATAGGTAAGCGGAAATTGCGTCGTACAACACATAATGGTCGATATGTTATAAAAAGTATTTGTATATAATTGGCGTCCTAAAAATATTGCTAAAATCATTTCAAATAATTTCTAGTGGTAGCCTAATACGGTTAAAGTTTTATTTGTGATTATATAAATTGTAAATAATAATATCATACATCAATAAAAGTAAGAACATTGTTGCATTAATTCGCATGAAAGATAATTCACATGAATCTACATCTAAATATACTATGCCTATCACTGAACATAGAACGCTGTTTCTGCTATAAAAACCGTGTATTATTCGTTGTGAAAAGANAAATATACTATGCCTATCACTGAACATAGAACGCTGTTTCTGCTATAAAAACCGTGTATTATTCGTTGTGAAAAGGGACGGCTGTGGCTGAGCAGTAATCCTGCTCGTCTCCCATCAACGCGATCCAGTGTTTTCTCGGAGATCTACGGTTTCCCCACCCTTTCATTCCGGCGCTGCTCCATGCTCACCTCAATCAATCTCGTCGGTCTCTCAAGACCTCGATGTTAAGAGCCGTCCAAATTTCTTCACTCACTCGTTGTGAAAACTGAACAATTCCTTCAAGTCACTTACATATGAGATCTTGGTAAATTGTTACCTATGATAATAGGAGTGGTTGAGTTCGGTGTGAACAGCGACGCCTGTGAGTGACGTTAAAATTACGTTTCTGTCCTACCACTACTGTCTACCAATGGCGACAAGCGTAGCACAACTCCGATGCAATGTTGCCACGCTCATCTTCAACTGCCTATTCGGGCGGAACGCAACACGTTGCACAACATTTACCATTGTAAATGGGCTTAGAATACTTGTCGTTTTACAGGTTCTGGTGTTCCTTTGCGACAGTTTACTGACATCCAATACACACACACACACAGACACAAGTACGTATTTTTTCATGATTAACTAGCAGCCGACGTTTGTCTATCGAATTTATATACTCTCTGTATAAACCGAACCAGTGAAACAGAACTGCCGTAGATAGTATATTGCATATCACACAGCAGTGCATACCATGACTCAGCGAAGTGTCTATGAAATCACTAGCGCTGTTGCAGTTTTGAATTGATAGTTGGCAATCTGTTGCTGCATATCTGTGACAACACTACTGTGTAGACCGTCGATAGTTGGTTGTTGCCGGTAGCGAGTGTTTCCTTAGGAATAACTACATGTGTTTCATTAGAAATTTCGGCTGACTTGAGGGACCCCTAAATATAGTTTTCCATTAAGTTTTCCACAAAATATTTCTATAAATAGTGGAACAATAACCAATGCTTAAAATTATTTCAAAAGATGAAAAATAATAATTACCTTTATTTACACATATTATAGATTATGTAAACTACACACGCATGGTAACCTATTTAACGCCACATTTGATAAAATAAAAAACAAAAGAAATTTAATTAATATTATGTGAATTTTGACATGACACGTTATACTACTGTATAGAAAATGATAAAGAATAATATGTAAATTATATAGTCTCATTTCGGGCACAGTTTTGTCTTAAAGTTTAAATAAAATTCACATTAATCCAGAATGACGAAAGAGCCTCGAGTTCAGTGAAATAAACAAATGAACACCTCCAGCTACAATTACACGAACCGAGGAATTACGGCTACTTACAAAGCACATAGCTGCAGAACTAATGAATTCTTTAAATTCAATGTAAAATTGAGTTGTTTACTATGGGACTGAAGAGGGCCATTTTCCCGCAAATAACAAATGTCTACGAGTGATACTAGTGTTGCCAGGAATATTATGAGGGGTGAAAAACTCAAACTGGATCTGAGAGTCCAGTAGAAGTTGTGTGAAAGTGAACCATGCACTCTTTCTAACATAATTAAGTGGATATAACTTTTTAAAGAACTATTTTCTAGAAAACGCAAGTTGACTTTTTTTTATAAATAATTTTATTATGTGCGTTTTTTGTTTGAAACATTTTCGATACAATCTATAGCTCATGAAATTTATACGAAAAATTGTTCTTACCTGCTACTTTTCCAATATGCAGTCGGTTGCTACAGTAAATCGATGGGGACTTTGCAACATAATAAAAATGTGTATGGAAAAATTCTGTTTTTTTAATTAATTCTTCACTTCTAAATTTTTTACGTTATACCTCTTTGGGCGCGTTGAGGGTAAGACTTTAGTGTGCAACGGAAGTTGCGCGCGCACAGTGTAACGAAATTCGACTGTGAACGTAATAAGGGTATGACCCAACGCGCAAGCGCGAAAAGTCAAGCTATATACAAACGCAAGGTACACAACATAGCACATCGTTATATTTAAAACCGACAGAAAATCAGTTAATGTAATAAGCAAATTGAAAACATTTCATATATATTAATAATTCAATGTGAATATACATATATATAATTTTTTTATTTTACTTACTTTGTGCCTTGAAAAATTTGTTAGTGACAAAAATTGTATAATAAAATTTTGAAAGTGATTTCAAGTATTTGAGGTTAATTTTTTGTAAGTATTATTTTATTAAGTTATACTTCTTTTGGTGCGTTGAGGGTAATTTAATTATGTTCTGTAATCAAACCTTTATTAATAGTATAAAATGTCTTTCTTCGGTTATTTTATCGTTTTTCCTAATTACATAAATTATTTGCATAAGTAATTAAATTTTATTTTAGTCACGCCAAATAAGTATAACTTCTAACGCGCGTAAATAAGTACACGCACCCATTTTTTAAATACATCTTTACAGGACTATATTAAATATTGCGTATTTCATATAAACTCACTCCTTAACAAGTGGAACAGAACTCCAATAAATGTTACGGAAACTTTTTGGAATGAAATAAAATATTTTTAAAAATTAATTAAGAAAGAAAATCTTGTACATTTTCTTTAGATGAGTGAATGTTTTGATGCAGTGCAGCTGACATAAAATGAGAAGGTTTCGTTATTTTCTGTTCGAACCGCTTACCGGTACCTCGTGTATGATTATCGTAAGGAGGGATTCGCAATGACACAGCTTTCACATATCAAATTTTAGCTCGTTTAAACTTTTCAAAATGACAAAACTCACATTGTGGAAGTCCTTTAAGGCGCAAAACCCTCAATTCGATGATCTGCAGACTACATGGAAATGAATAATTATTGACAGAGGGTCCTGCTTCATTCAATATGCGATAAAGAGCGTATTATCAGTTTTACGTATGTTAGAAGATTTTAGCTAGATATAATGCGGCTTATGGGTAAATTTTCAGTTAACTGTCGTCTTTATATTCACCGCTTGTGACTTCAGCAGTAAACTTTCTACTGTCAATATAATTTGAGATTATGCACNACTGTCGTCTTTATATTCACCGCTTGTGACTTCAGCAGTAAACTTTCTACTGTCAATATAATTTGAGATTATGCACGATTTCTGTCTTTTTCACCTAACAAATGAAATAATGTTAAGGAAGGCGATATTGAACTAACAATGNAGATTATGCACGATTTCTGTCTTTTTCACCTAACAAATGAAATAATGTTAAGGAAGGCGATATTGAACTAACAATTTATATTTTATGTATCAGCTATTTGTGTTAAAGTTTTTCTAATATAATACCTCATTTAATAATAAAAACCAGGCTGCTAGTGTTCCACTGAACAGAACACATGAAATATGTTTTTAATAATTTTGGAGTAAATGACGCGGGACATGCTTGTCCTGGTTACCTGATACGGGACTTCGCCGATCACTTGCAGGCTTACGATGCAAGATGCTTGGTTTTGCAACACAAGCCAGACAATGGTTGTGCATACAAATTTTTTACGTAACCTTCAATTGCGAAAGACACACAAGTGGAGGCACTAACAAACAGTAATAAAAAATGTAAATGTGGTGGAGATCTCCTTCGGGGAGATGAATGCCCACGCAACAGTAATTAAATAGCTGACCATTTATCCGCTGTTACATGATTAATGTGTTCGGTTCGCCGCGCTCCTAACACACGTATGTACAACACGTGGCTCACGATACACAGTCTCAAAGTATTAGTTGAACACAAACTTGAGTACACAGTAATGCCCTTAATTAGTATTAACCTTCGTTATATTACTTATGGAGTGACAACTGGTTTTAATGTGTGGTAAATGTTAGTAACTGGTTTCAGTAGAGGAAGGCATACGCGAGTCCATAAATCAAACTCGGTTGAAACGTCAACATTCATTTGAAATTATTGACGACGTATATTCAGAACTTTGACGAAATCATTTACGCAAGAAATGTTGTATAAAATTAGTTCTCAAAAATAAATCATTAACATAGCTTATACTGTTTTGTCAAGAATAAATATGTTATTTCAATTTGCAGTAGATAAATTTTACTGATAGGAAACAACAGGCTTTTAATAAATAATTTTTAATTTACGAGTGGAAATTTTATGTGTTATATAACAATAATAATTACATAATAACTGTTTGACTGACTTAATTATATATGGTTCCAGCGTACTTAAAAAATATAGGCTGTTAGCGTTAAAGAGTACTTTTTAAATCAATGCCTGAAGAAGATCACTGCCCGTAAACTGCATAATATGCTACCATGCACTTTCGTATGCAGGTTTCGAATTAATTTGACAGAAATTCAATTAAAGTAGTCCTAATTCATTAAGCTGTATTACGCGAATGATGTTTAAATGTATGGCAAATAGATATTGTGTTTTTATGGTCTCATCCAACTTTGAGTAAGAATTTGCATATCGATAAGAGATATAGCCCATATTACATGAAATTTCACGTTATCACTTGACTAATTAATGCATAATATTATTAGATTCATTGCTATGTAAATTTTTTATATTCCGAAAGAATAAAAACTGAAAAGTAAAGGAGGGCTTTCAAAAGTGATCATTTAACAGTACAGGGCATATACGATTTCATTAGACATTACGTAAAATTTTTTTTTAGGATTGGATGAGGTTAGTATACGTGTATGCATTATGGAGAGTGGAAAAGGGCAACCAAATTACGCCTCTTGATGTAAGGTGGCCCCGTGCTCATTGTTATGCCTACACGCGCGCGATAGAAATATTTCCTTCGCCATTCTCGGAACCGCGGAGGTATTGTGAATAAACGACTCGCCTTCCACCTAGACGAACGGGGTTCGATTCCTGGTGGGGTCGATCCCGGATTTTCGTATTTGGGAAACGTTCCTGACGATACCACTGGTCAACGGGTTTTTTTTCAGAAATCTCTCGTTTCCCCGGCTCTTTAATTCTGGCGCTGCTCCATACTCACCTCGCTTTACCCTCATTGGCTCTCAAGACGTCGATGTTAAGAGCCTCCCGAATTTCTTCACTCACTCTTAATTCGCCATTCTCACGGAAAATGTTACGCGACGAAACCGACAAACTTAACCAGCGTGCTCTAGAGTCATTAGAAACAAAAAAGTCGGTTACACGTGTAAGCTACGGAGCTCTTTTTTAGAGTTACAATGAAGGAAATGCAATAAATACAAATTTCCAAGGACGGTTTTCAGTTAATGTGGGGGCTGAGTACTTGGCAATCATCTCATTGGACCACATTTCACGCAGGGCAACCTCTATGCTCATTAATACAGACACCCTCTTGAAATCACCGTATCAATCTTACTGGAAGTGCGGTTAGCAGTACGGCGTGACATGTGGTTGTAGCTGGATGGGGCGCCTAAACATTACAGCAGGGCTGTGACTGACCTCATGAATGTCGAGTACCCGCGCAGGTGGATAGGAAGAGGATTGCCTATTGCCATGGCCACCGTGGTCTCCTGACCCTCTCCCCATTGGACGTTTCCTTCTGCGGCTGCCTGAAGAGTAGGTCGTACATCGGACGGAAGCCGAAGACACGGGACCAGTTGTTATGGGCGATCGCGGACGCCACTACTCAACTCCGAAATTAACTTGCAGACATGTAGTGGCGGAACGCCATGGTGCAAACGTGTCACAGCCTATTTACGATCTGGTACGGCCCATTTTGAATAGATTGTATGAAATCTCCAACACGCAGTCAATGTCATTAAAGATATTCAGTCGTTAAACATATGGTGTTTATTGGATTTCCGTCACTGCAACTCTGAAACGGGACTTCGTCGCCTAAATATAAATATTACTTTTTTTTTTGTTGCTAGTGACTTCTAGAACAAGGTGGCGAAGTTTTTCTCTTTCGATGGGGAACAATCTGTTAATGGCCTCAAGTGAAGACGTCACAGCTGAACTGTGAGCTGAGGATGGTGATGAAGGGAGTTATAGAGGGCCCAACCAGGGAGGGTGGATTGAGGCAGGTTGAGTGTATTCGAGTAACTGAAGTGAAAAGACAAGGGGCAATAAGTATTTGGCAATTAGTGGGTGGAGCTTTAGCAACAAATTAGCCAGTAATTAATTAGTAATCTGTCAGTTGCCTAATAGCCACTGTAAAATCAACATAATTTTGAGTATTTACGATACACTGGGCTACTGCGAGGAAACAGCGAACGCGAATAGTTGAATATCGGCGAATAAATACTGTTGTCATATAGAGGGGTCGCACGGCGGTGAATTCACAAGGAGTAGAACAGATGAGTTCAGCATAAGTGACAAAAATATACCTTAAATGTATGTCGTCAAAAATTTTTATTCAAATTTTTTCAAATAATGATTTGTTTGGTTTTTGTAAAATGGCTTTGTTGGAAACACATTTTAGAAAATAAAAGAACATAAACATATGCCAAGATAGTGGGCACCAAACCGAAATGACGAAGTAAGAATAAAAGTTCACTCTGTCAATATTTTTAATATTATTTTTAAATGATTGTAAGGTGGACCAGTTTAAGCTACCTTGAGGGTAAGGTCGCAAATCATCGACTNCTGTGAGCTGAGGATGGAGATGAAGGGAGTTATAGAGGGCCCAACCAGGGAGGGTGGATTGAGGCAGGTTGAGTGCATTCGTGTATTCGAGTAACTGAAGTGAAAAGACAAGGGGCAATAAGTATTTGGCAATTAGTGGGTGGAGCTTAAGCAACAAATTAGCCAGTAATTAATTAGTAATCTGCCAGTTGCCTAATAGCCACTGTAAAATCAACATAATTTTGAGTATTTACGATACACTGGGCTACTGCGAGGAAACAGCGAACGCGAATAGTTGAATATCGGCGAATAAATACTGTTGTCATATAGAGGGGTCGCACGGCGGTGAATTCACGAGGAGTAGAACAGATGAGTTCAGCATAAGTGAGAAAAAAAACCTTAAATGTATGTCGTCAAAAATTTTTATTTAAATTTTTTCAAATAATGATTTGTTTGGTTTTTGTAAAATGGCTTTGTTGGAAACACATTTTAGAAAATAAAAGAACATAAACATATGCCAAGATAGTGGGCACCAAACCGAAATGACGAAGTAAGAATAAAAGTTCACTCTGTCAATATTTTTAATATAATTTTTAAATGATAGTAAGGTGGACCAGTTTAAGGTACCTTGAGGGTAAGGTCGCAAATCATCGACTCATTAGAAGTCCTGTATCTGTGTCATCAAGATCACCTCAGTCGAGGTCAAGATCAGGCGCAGATTTCAATGCTGGGGCATCAACAAGAGCCATCGTGCAAACTATTCAACGGATCATCATTGATATGGGCATTCGGAGCGGAAGGCCCTCTCGTGTACTGTTGTTGACTGCACGACACAAAACTTTACGCCTCGCCTGGGACCGCCANTTCGGAGCGGAAGGCCCTCTCGTGTACTGTTGTTGACTGCACGACACAAAACTTTACGCCTCGCCTGGGACCGCCAACACCGCTATTGGACTGTTGATGACTGGAAACACGTTGCCTAGTCTGACGAGTCTCGTTTCCAATTGTATCAGGCGGATGGACGNCTGTTGATGACTGGAAACACGTTGCCTAGTCTGACGAGTCTCGTTTCCAATTGTATCAGGCGGATGGACGTGTACTGATATGGAGATATCCTCGTGAATCCATGGCCCCTACATGTCAACAGGGGACTGTTCAAGCTGGCGGAGGCTCTATCGTGGTATGGGGGCGTGTGCAGTTGGCGTGAAATGGGATCCCTGATATGTCTAGATACGACTCTGAGAGGTGACAGATACGTAAGCATCCTGTCCGATCACCTGCAACCATTCATATTCATTGTGCATTCCGACGGACGTGGACAATTCCAGCAGGACAATGCGATACCCCACACGTCGAAAGTGGCTACCGAGTGGCTCCACGAACACTCTTCTGACTTTAGACTCTTCCATTGGCCACCTTAATCACCAGACGTGAGTATTATTGAGCATATATGGGATGCCTTGCAACGTGCTGTTCAGAAGAGATATTTACCGCCTCGCACTCCTATGAAATTGTGGACTGCCCTGCAGGATTCATGGTGAATTACCTCCTGCATACCTTCACAAATTAGTCAAGGCCATACCACGACGTCTTGCGGTACTTCTGCGTGCTCGCGGGTGCCCTACACGATATTAGGCAGGTGTACCAGTTGTTTTGACTCTTCATTGTAATGTAACGTGTATTATGTGGAAAAAGAAAACTATCATCGCGTGTTTGATAGTAATTATTTCAGAAACTCCAGAGATGTGATGTAAGCCTTAAACATTGCGATTTTTATAAGGACGTGTCCTGGGCAATTGCTAAAATGGGGTAATTTTTGTTAATGTGATTATATTGCTCAACAAAACTGTTTCAGACGTCTACAATNGGGCAATTGCTAAAATGGGGTAATTTTTGTTAATGTGATTATATTGCTCAACAAAACTGTTTCAGACGTCTACAATGCAATAAGAGGGTGGCCACCCGTGTTATTTTTATTGTGAAGGAAGGTGTTTATGTGAGATTTCTCATAAGTTGAAAATTCTGAGAACATAAAACGACGTTCAGAGAATTTTTATTTAATTTCACTCCGTTTCCGATGTTTTGCACAAATACAGTTTGAAAACTTGAGTTTCATGGGTTCATTTCTCCCATAACATCCCATTTTAGTTATAAAGCGGTTTTTTCTTCCTGATTTTGCGATAAGGAATCACCTCACGGTAGTTTATTGGTATAATACAGTACAATTAAATATATAATTTATATATATATACATATATATACATATAAGGGTGTCCCTTATTTTTTAAGTAGTAAATTTGGTTACACATAGAGCATATTTAGTTTTGTTTTACTATAAAATACTCGCACAGCAAATTTAAACTCATTTGGAGTACTACAACCCGTGCGGAATTGCTTCGGAACACGTTCATACAAATTACTCAAGAAAAGCAGCATTAAGGACTCAGTCTACATTTATCAGGCTACAGCGGAAGCGCTAGGTATCAGCATCGGCGAATATCCAATTAACAAATCATCAATTCAATGGGTTCGGTCTCAGATGAGGAAGGCAATAGCTGAAGCTATAAAGATTGATTTTTAAGATGGTGTACCTGATGTAGTAACCGTTCATTGGGATGGCTAATTATTACTTGGCTTGGATGGCAGGAGTCCTAAAGAAGAGCGACTTCCAGTCCTGATTTCACGTGAAGAAAAGCAACAACTTGTTGCTGTGCCAAATTGGATAGTTCTACCGGAAAAGCCCAAGCCGAGGCCGTTTTGGATGCACTTCATGATTTGAACCTCGATGACCAGGCAGTCAATCATATAGCTGATATAACTGTCAAACTTATGCAAGAATTTCATGGAAAAAAATGATAAGGAAGAACAGAAGCAGTTTCTTTTACGCTGTGTTCAAGAACACGTAAAACTGTAACCTGAATGCAAAAAGGAAACTTTAAAAGGAAAATATCCACATTAATTATTTGGTTTGTTTGTGGTAATTGTTGCTTTAGTTTCATATTATACCTTAAAATGAAATTGTGCTAAGATCTAGCCACATATAGCGGAGGAGTAAAAAAAGACTATTTTTAAAAACTTTGGGGCCTAGTCGGCACGGGTAGGGCGAAATTTCGTATCTGAGTAAGCCATGGGTATGCGTTAGCAAATTTATACGAATTTACTCTTTTCTAATTTCCCTGCCGCAAGTATGGTTACTAATGGCCGAAGTATAATATTTATCTTTCAGTTTATGTATGCTTTAAAACCCGCCTTCCAATACTTGACTTTTGATTTCATTAAAATAGTGTTTATAAAATATTATGGGTTTCCTCCAGCTTGTAAATATTCGTCGGCACTTTACATTAAGTGATCACCACTTTACCGGATATTTCAGACACATTGCCATATTTTTCATTTTCATTAAATTTTTCTGGTTGTAATTTACACTTTATTTTCGTTAGCTTACGGGTTTATCAAACATTAAGTCAAATTTGGTTAAGAAAACAAACGTAAAACGTTTTTTCCCCCGAAATTCGCGTAATGTTGATATTACCTTTGTGAAATGTGTGTACTGTAGGCTATATGAGATAACAAAAACACTGCTTCAAAAAAAATATTTTTTAAATAAAATATGTGGTTCCGTATTTTNGCTTCAAAAAAAATATTTTTTAAATAAAATATGTGGTTCCGTATTTTGTCATTATGTTACTCTTGCGAACAGTCAAACATGTAGGCACTTAAATTGTTTAAATAGTCGTATTTACATTACAAAAAAAATATATATATTAGTTTATCTGCGGTCCAGTTCACAAGCAACTGAACAGAACGGCATTGAACTCAAATTACAGAGACATCTCAGAAAAATTTTTGAAAAGTGAAATTTGCATGGTCGGTTTCTCCGTTTCTTCGGACAAATCGTGTTGGTTCGGGGCGAGGCAACGGCAGCAACTTCACAGCGAGCGGCGACAAAATATCAACGCGCGTTGCTGCGAAGTTTTACGAGGCTGGGGAACCGCAGGACGGATCCGACTTGGACGCATTATATTTAGTGTCCTTTTTTTTCTCCCTCGAGTTTCTCTTCGCCGTCTTGTCCTCCTCTGCCGTTTCTCCGGGCGTACCGTGGTGTTATTATTTGAAGTTGGGGGCGGGGGTTGNACGGATCCGACTTGGACGCATTATATTTAGTGTCCTTTTTTTTCTCCCTCGAGTTTCTCTTCGCCGTCTTGTCCTCCTCTGCCGTTTCTCCGGGCGTACCGTGGTGTTATTATTTGAAGTTGGGGGCGGGGGTTGGCAAGCGGAGCGGCCGGCCTTACTGCGAAATGCTCTCTAAAATGGAAGGCTCCTGCGACCACCTGCTCCGCACAGCATCTTCCCCTCCGCAGCGAGCAGGGATTGAAGCTGAGCTCGANTGGAAGGCTCCTGCGACCACCTGCTCCGCACAGCATCTTCCCCTCCGCAGCGAGCAGGGATTGAAGCTGAGCTCGACGTAATTGGGATGACTCTGCTCGCCGACTCTGTGTGCTCGCTTTGCTTGCTTAAAACATCGGTACGTATTTACTCGGGTCTTGTTAAATCTGGAACCGACTTATTTACAGGAGAGGACGTCACCTCGCATAAAAACTACAAACAAACGTCCAATTCGTTTAGGAACCGTATTATGAGCACGCAAATTTTATTAAGTACGACGTTCAAACTTTGTTACGATTAATGCATTTTTTATCTTAATTGTGTATAGTGATTTATTTCACTTGGTTGTTACTGGAGAAGAAGAGAAAATAACACACAAACACACCTTTAAAGTTTCACTTATGGGTTCCGCCTGGCTGGTGCTTGAACTGCGTTGCTGTGTGTTTGAAATCTTAGTTTTTTGACGAAACTATTATACTTGCCTCCAGTATGTCTACCTGCGAAAAGACAGCATACCCCAGCCGAGGAAGGAATTGTACTTTAAAGTTACCACGCACGCTGTCAAAATTATTTTGGAGCCCTCCAATATAGTTTTAAACGTATTTTTACGACTGCTGTATCTTAAAACATAATACTCAGACACCATTTAACCTACGATAAGAGCCTATGTTGTACTTTGCTATAGACGTTTAGTCANGGAATTGTACTTTAAAGTTACCACGCATGTAGTAAATATTATTTTGGACCCCTCCGATATAGTTTTAAACGTATTTTTACGACTGCTGTATCTTAAAACATAATACTCGGACACCATTTAACCTGCGATAAGAGCCTGTGTTGTACTTTGCTATATACGTTTAATCAATAATAATAATAATGGCGTGTGGGGAGTGCACCCAGGGCAAGGCAACACCCTCCGAGTGACGGTCTTTCCAGCTGGGACCCGTAGGCGCCAGGGATCGAACCCGGATCGCCGTGGTGGAAGGTGAGTGCCCTGGCCACTACGCCCCCGCTGCCCCCTTTTAATCAATAAAATGATAGGATCACCACTGAGTGATGGGTACACGCAGCACTACGAGAACCCTACGCCAGTTCAGAGCCCTGCACGTAGCAATGATGAAGCTCTTGCAGCGCGTGCCAGTGTAACTTCTATAGCTCCCGCGCTTCTCGGCCAAAAACGGAGAAAAACATGCAGGTAGGCGGGCTCCTTAAGTAGTTTCATCGCGCTAAGTAAAAACTTGATTTATAATTGTCCTATAATAAATTTACTGATTTTGTAGGTTACCATACAAAATTACTTATACTTACGAGGCTTAATTCTGTGACCGACTCAGAAAGTAAGTGTATCTATGCGCGGTTGAACACATTGCAGGACGTGTGATAAAACACGCTTTTTTGAAGGAATAAATTTAATCTAGCGATTAAATTATATTGCAACTGAATACTTAAGAAAACTTTTCGTATTTTTTCGCTAATGATACAGTAATAATATAATCTCCAATAGACAAGTGTTCTCACGAAACCCAATAATAACTTCTAAAAATAATATGTTCTACCTCATGTATTGGTGATATAAGTTATTTTCTTATGGCAGAATATTAATAACGAAATTTTTTTTAAATTTTAGCAGCCTTCCGTAGAGTTAAATTTTCTTTAAAAATTGTAAAATTATATTTAAAACGTCTCTAAATTGTCGGTGTCTTAAAATGGGTTTACGCCTTGGTCAGTTCACCCAGACCCAATTCTGAGAACTACTCGGAAAACAGATTTAACCTTAGCTTGCACTAACTGAACATTCACGCCTGCCTCGAACAGAATACGGGCACTTTCTCCTCACGGAACGCCGGGAATTCCTTTGCTATTGTCTGCGAACCTCCCGTCGACTTCACAAACTTTGGCTCCCGTTACATAACATTACGGCTTTATTACCGCATTTGCTTAACTTGGTGTAATATTTCGTAGCTGAAATTGCTCACATATCAATTGCTAAAGGATCCAAGTTCACTTCTAACTAATTGAACGCATTGCTCGAGAAGCGGTAATTTTGGCGGAGTGAGATGATGTGATCAGGGTGAGGGTTTCCAAGTTGCCACGTATATCACTTTCATTTGTGTTAGGAATCGAGTTGAAAGAGCATCTTTAAGCACGCAGTTTACACCATCATCGCCTTAACAGAGATGCATTACAAACTGTGTTCCTGAAATTACGGGTACATTTTTAACCATCTCTTTGAAAATCTAAATTGTGGTATTGTGATTTACTGTGAATATTTCTATTGCAATTGTGGTTAAAATGAAATGTGTTTGTGAGCTTCTAGTATATAATACATTCAATTAAAATTCAATCCCTGGTTTAAAAAAAATTCTGATACGAAATTNTCTGATACGAAATTTTTTAAATATTTCTCAAGTAAAGGAACGTTTTAGAGAACACTACTTCCTGGAATTTATAAATAACTAGTTTACTTTCAGGGTTAATTTTCCAATATTTTGAAACGTACTTAATGCTCACGGAATATTTACTCCCAGATTTACCGTGCTTTCCTGAGGTCAACCTGGCTTTAATCTGTGATATTTTACAGTTGTTTCAACATATCTGCGCCTTTTTTTTTTGTGCCAAATTATGTTTATTCCGAATTTATATTCGTTAGGCCGTATCGGGTGCCCTGACATGAAATTAATAATTACTCTTTTTAAATGAAATTCAAACTCTTTTATGAGGTGAAAATAAATTCAACTTCATAAATATATATATTGTGTTAATTTGCAATATTCTTAATCTAAATGATTACAAACACACACACAGACACACACATATATATACACACACAAATATATAAATTTAGGACGTTTTATTAGAATACTTCTGGGGGGGGGGTGGATATTTAAATTGTACATTATAATCCACGATATTTTAAGAAATTCGTTTTATAATAAATGTTGTGATCTTAAATAGCATAATGAAAGACAGTCTTAACGTAAAGGGTTGTTGATAAAACCAAGAATAATAAGTAAAACTGTTTTGTTAAAAGTGCGTATTAAAAGAGAAATTTGCAAGTTACGTAGTTGCTTTTTGTTTTTTACCTAAGCGGCGAGGCAGTATTTAAATACCAATATTCTCATTAAAACTTAGCCAGTTTTACGTTGCCGTTTCCACATTTTATAAAAACAAATAAGCTACGAAATTAAACTAAATGTTTGTTTACAGCTTAATAATTGACTAAACACTGAATTGGCTTTAAACTTTTTAATTAAATACTGTCCGTCTCGACAAGAAATCATTACCGTAAATACTTTTAATATTTTAAAATTGATCGTAGCTGTGTTACCAACTTTACTGGGCTCATGCCGGTCAGTGTGCCCGTTGAAATATATGCTGGCAGGAGCAGTGACGTTTTTCAAAAGTTGATTTCACCAGTGCTCAGTTAACAGTGAACGACCTTTAATATTAAAATCTGAAATGGCGGAGTGTGGAGAGGTTCGTGCGGTTCTTACATTCATTCAGAGATTGATATCCTATCAGAGTGAAGTGGGGTGAGTACTGAGCAGCGCCAGAATGCAAGGGCAGGGGAAACGGGAGAACCACGAGAAAACCCGCCAACCAGCGGCATCGTCCGGCACGATTCTTAAGTGCCAAAATCCGGGAGCGACCTCACAGGAATCGAACGGGGGCTCTAGCTACTACGCCACCGCGACCTCTCTGAAATGTTAAATGGCGAGGATGGGAAAAAGTGTGTTAACTTTCTGAAACACGCAATGTTCAATGCCTTGAAAAGCTGTTAAAACAAGAAGTTACACACAAACGCAGCCAGAACACAAGATGGGCGTAATCTTTCTAATCATCGAGATGAAAATAAAATGAATGCACCCGCGGATAATAGAACTCGCACAGTTCATTTAACGTCTCGGTGACCTATGGCTATTTCAGCTATCACGTAGAGAAAAATAAAAGTTAGGATTAAGGAGTATCTGAAACTGTATACATATTTAGCAAAATAATGTAAAAAGTCCACCTTATTTCACCCTCACGGAAGATGAAGATATCTGCCGTTTAGCGCTGCTAAGAGCACGTGAATGCTGAACACGTTAATTGAAGTTTACCGGTTTCTGGATGCAAGATAAATCAAGAAAGTAAAATCCTTAATATATCTATCCTTACTCTTTTAGATCAAACTTTGAGAAATAATTTATATATGGTGTTCTTTTTGTTTCCTAAATATGTCTTGTATCACATACGTTTTATACTTCTGTTAATATAATGGTGTCTTATTGTTGATTACATTAAACAATTACTTATATTTTATCTGTAAATTACGTAGTTTCAATCATAATTAAAATGGATAAAAACTTGGAGAATTCAGGCTTGTTTGTAATGCTTAGTAAGAAATAGTTCTCATGCTACGTGTAATTAAAATAATTAAGCACACACAGACTGAAGTGTTTTCTTTTGTGTAATTTTCTATACTTTCCCTGAGACAGAGAAATAGCCTGAAAGTAGACTTTATCAGTGCTTCAGAACAGTTGGAAGCTACCATGAAAGTACTATAACCGTTTCTGCCTACTTTGTTAGCAATGTTTTTGACGAAACGATTCATGCCTCTACCGCGATATCTTACGTCGCATTAAAACGTGCAAATTTACGGCGTAAAATATAGCTCGACAGATATACACCATA
>NQII01011443.1:7555-27611 GCA_002778355.1 Clitarchus hookeri
CCGGGTCATAAAACACGTGGCCGCTGCTCGTGTGGTCCGCAGCCGGCGTGGCGTCGTCCCTTGGTTCTGGCCTGGAAGTTTATTGTCCCGTTCTGCATGCACGTCCGCTAAAAGCTCTCATGGTTTATTGCGGTACAAGCCCGGTACAGGCGCAGCTGGTGGTGGGATCTCGGTGTCCCTTGGGCAGCTGCAAAATGCGGCTGTGGCCGCGCCCTGGTTCTTTCTGTTGTCTCCGGATGTCGTCTGCACGTGCAGGAACAGTTGCACGTGCCGAAACCTTTGGTAGCGTGCCTTAGCAGCTGCGAGGCTCCTGGTGTCCCTCTTCCGGCACGTCCACAAAACCCTTAATTCTTATTGCGGTCGTACGTCCGCGAGCTTCGCCAGAGCGTGTGTTCTGACGAATAAAATATAGGGACGCAGAATGCGTCAATACGTACTATTTATTTACTTTTGTCGTATCATCAACATTTTTGGTTAGAGATGTTAGTTTATAAATAAAATACACATCAGGCGTGATTTTGCCTGTGAAAGAGTGCCATAGTGATCCGGCTTTATATATACTATATTGAGTTGTACGTGCAACGATAATCTTTCAACCTTGTGAATTGTTCTTGTGACGTCAAATTTCGTTTAAATTTTTATAGTTAACAACTTGATCACCACGTAAATAGTTTTGTTATCTGCACATAAGTGAATTAAATTATAGATAATGCTGTATAACTAATGGCAAATTGTAAAACTTAATGTTTGCAAGATTTTTCATGGTAAAAGAAGCACGCATTGTGGTTTTAGATACACTTAAAAAAGCAATTTTATTGATGTTTCGCGAATACAGAAATTATTACAGAATTTTGTGAATAAACATAACTTCTCAGTATTTCACATTATTTAGTGTTATTCTGCTGTTTGCCAAAATTTCTAGGCCCTAATAATAAGATAAGAAATATAGAACCTTTAAAAAACTAAACACATTTATGTTTTAATTTTACTGGCATATTTAGGTATTGTTATTACATTAAAATTTAATGAAAAGTCATAAATAATTGTGTGGCTGGAATTGCTAATATTTAAAATTTGTGGCTAGATGTTTCAATAAAAATGTACATCCAACAACGTATGTGTAAGCACTGCCCTTGTGTACTGTAGTACTGCAATACCACCTACTGATCATTCACCCTGTTTACTTGAAAGTTAAATCATTTAGAACAATTTTGAAATGTTTTGTCAATAATGCAATGTATCAAAATTATAACACGGATGGGGGGGAAGGGGGATAATGTCAGTTACCGTCAATAACAAGAGCAACATTCCTTCACTACTTACCTTGCCCATCATTTGAGGCATCATCTTGAAGCCACGAGGCCTGATGTAGTCTTGAGGAACATTTTTCACTTCAGAGAGCCTCACACCTGGCTTATTCCTCCGTAGATATTTGTGGGCTTCTTGGTTCATCATGTGAACCTGAAAAGCAGCATACCCATAGCCTCATACTCACTACTGTACACATACAAACAAAGTTTCCTTATTGGCAGTAAATGGCATGGATTTTAAATAAACAACTTTTACTGGCATGTCCTAGTACAGTACATCCCAGATTTTGCAACTGTCCATGGTTATTAAGAATATTGTCGGAAAAAAAACTTGCTAATTTTAACCCCTAAAAATTTTAACATTTATGTATGTTTAAAGTGAATTTTTTACATTAGGCTCTTGTTCCATATCTAGCTTAAAAACAATATTTTTTAAAAATGAAATATTGATTTAATTCAATAAACAGGCATCTTCCAGACAAAATAACAGAAAAGTTGTAATTAACTTTACCTTGTCCCCAAAAATGTTAAAAATATTGAACTGCGTGAAGTTTCACAAAAGCATTATAAGTCTCTGTTTAATTGCCTCTGGTGTAAAACCAAAATTATTTTTACATTAAATAAATACTCATTTTATTTAATAGACAAACATCCCTCAAGTGTTTAATTGATATCCCCTTGTCAAAAATGTTGAAATATTGCAATGTGAATAAGTTTTACTGAGCCTAAGTTTTACAGAGCATGGAGTCCATTTTCAGTAGCATCTTGTGGGAAAATCAAAGGATGAGTTATTGAAATATTAATTTATTTCAATAGACACACATCTTCTGAATAAGCTGATATCCTGGTAGGGCATATAAGACACCCCTTTGTTGTCAAATAATGCATAAGCAACGAGCCTGAGAGTCGTGTAACTCATGGCTATCGCCATTCCAGGTAAACCAGGGGATGTGTGTAAACCAGTGTTGCGGAGGACAGATAAGCCCACACCAGACTACGTGCCGTGCCGCCAAGCCATGCGCCCCTGTAAAGTCAAACCCAATAGAGAGGCCGTGTCTCTGACCGGCACAATAAAACTTTGCCCAACCTTGACATCGACATCAGTTTCCCCGATGTCACGCGTCAATGTATTCACAAGAAAGTAATGAACGAACAATCCCATTTTGCTGTATGTAATATGCAAATTGAAACACTCAAATGGAAATGAAAATTCTCATGTGTGTCACACCTGAGGCATGGTCATGTATGGATGAGAGGAAGCTGATGTTAATTGCAGTTGGCTACCTTACTTGAGGAACGGACCTGTCTCGTCTCTCAAGCAAGTCCTAAGACCCACTCAAATAATTATCAGTTTTGAATTCTGATGAAATATTGACTTCACCGAAAATGTTAATTTTCTAGAAGACGTAAGTTAATTTTTCTAATTTAATTTCTAATTAAACTGTGATGGTAATGACTGGCATGTAGTTGAAGATGATGTAGAGAAGACAGCGTGATGGTAATGAATCATCCATACAAAGAATAGTAACAAAGAAAATGGAAGTCCTTGTAACAGTGCGACCTACTCTGCCTCCATTCAATTCAACAAAAAACTCACTTCATACCGACTCTCAACCCCACAGCCTCACAGAGGAAAAACAGTTGTCTAACTTTTAACTGCTACAACCATGAAATAAATTACAACTTTCTGCCACTATGGGTTTCTAATAGCTGTGTCAAATAAGTTGTCATGCTGAAAAGTAGTGACACTATCAGCAGGTCACATTGCCTTTAAACTCTTTGTGCAAGATTTTGTAACAAAAGACCAACCAGGCTGTCCAATAGGTACACTGCATGTCTTAAACTAGGAAAACATGTGAGCAACTAGCAACAACATGAACTGATGTGGACACTGTAGAGTACTAAACTTCAGACTGTTCCCATTAGTCATACTGGACACTTTTTCACTCTTTTTAGGATTGTATTGTGTTATTTGTTTGGTGCATTGGATCTAGGTGTGTAGTTATAAAATGTGCAATATTTAATATTTTGTCATTTACAGGTGAACAAGAAAAATGTTATACCAGGCACAGAACTTCTTAGCCGCTCGAGGTCAGTCAATCAGCGGCGCTCCTCCCACTAGCTGGTGACAGTAGCCTATCACGGCTGTGCGCTGTTGCCTAGTTTGCAGTGTCACAGTGGCCACAGAGAGTCAAACAAAATGTTTCTCAGTTGCGCTCAAAAAATTGTGAATGATTTCATTAAATTCAGTCTTTTTGCAAGAGTCTCATTTTGCTAAACAAGTAGGTCAAAATCCCAAGTCTGTATCTTTACCCATTTGTGTTTTAGACTGTTACAGAATGTGCGTAAACTCTCGACTATTTTTCGAATAAAGAATATTATTTGTTCTTAGAGGAAACCATATTTCGTAGATATATCTAAATGTTTCCACCATGCTTTATAAGCAGACGATAACAAAGTCTTGACTCGTGCTTAGTCGATGCAGATAGTGATTAGCACAACAGATGCCGCTGGTGTTTGCTCTAGCCCGTAGCCTGGTGGCCAGTACAGCGACGGGCTTAACGATCCTAGCTGTTTTTCATTTCCTTGCGTGTAAAGTTTTCGTTGAAATTATGGTGTTATGTAAACCTTGTGCTAGCATATGTAGTTGTAAGGGAAGTGGTTAGTAAACAAGGTCAATCTATTATCTTTATAGAGTGGATTCTTTTTTTACTATCAAAAAATACAGCGAAAGTATGAATTTTAAACAAATTAACAGTTTGACAGCAAGAAAGCATGATGCTGGTGAACGCAGAATGCAACTGACATGCATCTATGTCAAAAGCAATATTTGTGTCAGTTAGGAAAAAATTTTTTTTCAGGAAACTAGTTACAGATTTTAATTATTTTAACAAAGACTGTCTTCGGAGAGTGGCATTCGAATTTACAATAAGGGGGAAAGTTCTGATAAAGAAAATTACGGCAGCTATGCGTGAGAAAATAGGTTATACGTTATCATCAAGTTCCACGACAAGATTTTTTTCAGTGTCGGTTTTTGTTACAAGAAATTGAATGATGGGCAAAAGTTTGTAATGGAAAAGAATAAATAGCATTACAATTGTTTGGACAGGTAAGAGGAGTTGTACTGCCATTACAAGCTACAACACAAAGATTAATTATTTTTTCAATGCTACACATAACTGTCAGTAAATGAAAATTAATACATATACATTTGACAGCCATTATTAATATGTAAATTTAAGTGTCAGAATGTTTTTATTACGAATGTAAAATTTAGCAGTTCGTCTGCCTAGGTAGTTTCCTAATAGATATAAATTTCAAAATATATCTCAAAGTGTTTGATAGATTTCTGTTTCTACTATATTCAAACATTCCTCTTTATGTAAAGAATTGTAATTTATATTACAACATTTAAGATTTCATGGCAGACGTATTATGATGGATTGGCACTTGATATGTGTGACAACAGGACTTGGTACTGCTTGCTGATAGGCTGACACTGAGTGGCCAAGAAGTTCTGTGCCTGGTATAATAATTGTGAGGGGAGGTAAGAAACACAAAACTGTGAGCCAGCTCAGAAAAACTTAGTGATTATTGGCCGAATATAAATGATTAGGAAGCAGAATTGCTGCACATGTATATATGTTGTATAGAGCTTGCAGAAAATATAAAACTCTGGGAATTTGTTCAAATATTTTAATTTTACACATGAAAAACAAGTAATTTCAAGGGGACGTGGTTTCCAAAGTGTGCTGGAGCATGCTGGCCAACAGATGGCAGCACAGTCACCTATTCTGCTGCTCTATCCCAAAAGTATCTATCACATCTTTTTAAGACTACATTTTCGCTCTTGTACAGGCTCAAAATTACTCAGGTTTAAAATACATTGCATCAAATTGATATGGAAATATTTGGAAAATAATCTGCGACAGATCTGCTGCCTCTTTAATTAATATGAAGCATGCACGAGGTGATTTTAGTACTAGCTACAGCATTGTGTTATGTGCTCGCTGCTTTGCATCGTGGGAACGAGCAAGTGTATGTTAAGGACAAAGTAGTGATATGATAGTGGGCAGCGAGAATGGAGAAACGCTGGAAGGTCAGGCAAGCGATAATCCAAGATGCGTGTATCTTGTTATGAAAAGCAAGTTGCCGCGATAACCCTTTAGCAGCTCAGCGGCTCGTGCACTCCTCATCTTTAGCTGATTGAATTTCTGTGTTTATCTGAAGAATGTTCAGGTTTAATGACAGAGTTTCTCTCAGTATGACTCGAGGTGCAGCAAACCTTCCAAATCAGGGCCAGATATATTATTTAAGCACTGCAGGCCTTCGAGGTGGGAGTTTATGAGTGCCTACAGTTTGGGTAATGTGTGGCCTCAAGACTGCGGTAAATGGTGACAATGATTTATAACTGGTTGCCTCAAAACCTGTCAACTGGCATTGTCTGTTAGTCCTGTACTGCATGGAGTCAGCTGCAGAAGTAAAGCAGATAGGAAATCTCGTGGCTAGCTATAGGATTACTAACCCTCCACAGTCACGGAGTGAGCATTCTTTTCGTTTCATAGTCTGTCACACAGGATGTATACGTGCTCATTTTGAAATTGGGAAGAAAAATATCCGCGAAATATTAAAGGTAACGTTTACAGTAGATTGTGTGTGATTATGCCAAGAAAACTAAATAAGGGCAAAAACTTGGCGAATTGGAGTAAGAAACAAAGGCAAGTATTTAGATAAAAAATATTTGACCCTAGTGTTATTATTATTGCACATATGTATTATTTTGTAAAAGTGCATTATTTTTTCAATCATAGGTTAAATGAACTTGCAAGGACTGCCGAAAATACANGACCCTAGTGTTATTATTATTGCACATATGTATTATTTTGTAAAAGTGCATTATTTTTTCAATCATAGGTTAAATGAACTTGCAAGGACTGCCGAAAATACATCAAATGTAGAGCAGCAAGTTCTAGCCAAAAATATTTTCTTCTTCTCTTCGAATAATGTCTCTGGCATATCAAATTTTTGAGAATGGAGGCCATAATCACAATTGGCTTTGTCAAGTTTGCAAACTAATTTTTTCTTCTGTGGAACATGAACTGTTATCTTTAAAGACCGCAATTTCGTCAGCTCTAACAGTTTAGTGTGTTTACCAGGACTATGCTTGTACATCTTCTTGTGCAGCGTATATATTGTCAGGAGGACGTTGAGAAGTGGTGCCGNTGTTTACCAGGACTATGCTTGTACATCTTCTTGTGCAGCGTATATATTGTCAGGAGGACGTTGAGAAGTGGTGCCGAATGTGCAACACCTGCACTGCAAGGAAGGCCCCAAGAACCAGGAGACAAGGCCACCACCAGAAATACAATGTGGAGCCCCATCTGAGTGGATGGTGGTAGATATCCTTGGACCCTTGCCTGTCACAGAGAGAGGTAATATGTATCCAATGGTGGCACAAGATTATGCTATTAAGTGGCCTGAAGTCATTCCCCTCCCAAACCAAGAAGTACGTACTCTGTCCGATGCCCCCATAGAGTATGTCTTCTCAAGGTTTGGGGTGCTACTAGAACTCCATTCCAATCAGGGAAGAAACTTTGAAGCTGTGATGTTCCAGGAGATAACAAAGATTCTGGGGATAAAAAAGGCTAGGACAACAGCCTTACACCCTCAGTTGGATAGAATGGTTGAAAGGCTTAACCGCACTATTGAGCAGTGCCTGTCGATCTTTGTGGCAGACAACCAAAAGGATTGGGATTCAAAGGTGCCATTGTTTATCTTTGCTTACCGCTCGGCAGTTCACGAGTCCNGGCAGACAACCAAAAGGATTGGGATTCAAAGGTGCCATTGTTTATCTTTGCTTACCGCTCGGCAGTTCACGAGTCCACAAGGGTAGCACCGTCAAGGATGCTGTTTGGAAGAGAACTACGTTTTCCTATTGACCTGCTGTTTGGCCAACCAACAGAAGAGGAATCTGCAGCATCTGATTGTGCCAGCGAATTAAGTAACAGACTAGTTAGCATTCATGATTTTGCTTGATAGCATCTCAGAATAAATAGTGACTGGATGAAGATGCGGTATGACAGGAAAATGATGGGTGAGGTATTTCAAGAACAATTGGTGTGACTGTACAACCCACAGAGGCAAAAACGGTATTGTCCAAAGCTACAGAAATGCTGGGAAGGCTCCTCAAGGATTCTGAAGAAGATCAATGATGTGGTCTTCCGAATTTGTCATCAAGGCTCTTGGACGAAGCCAAAGGTTGTCCACATCAACCGACTGGCACTCTACGAATGTCCGGATGTTGCAAAGTCTGTTTGGGACAAACAGACTTGAGGAAAGGGCAGTGTTATGTACTCGCTGCTTTGCATCGCACGAGCGAGCGAAGAGTGTGTGGAGGAAAAAGTAGTGATATGATAGTGGGCGGCAAGAACGGAGGAATAGTGGAAGGTCAGCTAAGCGATAATCCAGGATGCGCGTATCTTCTTACGAAAAGCGTGCAGCCACAATAACCCTTTTGCGACTTGCGCGCTCTTGACCTTCAGCTAATTGAATTTCTGAGTTTATCTGAAGAATGCTCTGGTTTAATGACAGTGTGTCTCTCAGCGTGACTCGGGGTGCGGCAAACCTTTCAGATATGGGCCAAAGATATTATTTAAGCGCGACGGGCCTCCGAGCAGGTAGTTTATGAGTGTCAGCAGTTTAGGAGATTGTATGGCCTTAAGCAATAAACGACAAGCCAGAAGAGCAACGAGTGGTGCCAGAAAAGACCAGCAGGAGGAAAATCTGTGACTGCAAGCATCAGTGCAGTGAAGAATGCAACTGGCAGGCTAGACTATTGGACTGGATGCAAGAGTGAAAGACCTTTCAAATGATGGCAACTGACAGACTGAACGTGTTAATGATGAGTGTGAGTTAATTGACTACAAACCAAACAGAGACATTGAGAAGGACTTTAATTAGAGTTGAGATAGACAATAATATTGTACTCACTGCGAAATAAAAAGAGTAATGGTGGAGATAGATAATTAAATGCTGTAAATAATAGCTGCGTGAATAAATTAAAATTTAGTTCTTTTATTTTTTTTATTAAACTCCATCCCTCACAAATTTGGATACACCCCTCAGGTGTCTTGTAACAATATGAAGAAAAAAGAAACAAACCAAAATAATTACACACAGTTTAAGTTGCATTTAGTTTTAAACACCTACGCATTGATTTAGAATAAAATTTAGTTTATTACACCAATAACAGCCGTTTCTTTAACAAAATAAAATACATAGCCTTTTTATTTAAGAACTTCTTCCTTCTCACGTATTTCTCCAATGTATGTTCTGTAAAAGCAGGGCTGTCAGAATAGCCAAAATGAAATTCACTTTCAATCGTTCATGCATCAGCTGATGCATGATTTTATGTATGGGATGTTGTTAGTTTTATTTATGACATGTTGCCACATATTGGCTGTCGGAAAGTGGAATTCTTAGATGAAATAGACTATATTTACATACATACGGAATTACAGAATTATACAACAAAGTAAAAAAATGTAATTTTAACACCTGAACTGAAAAACTTCCATAAGAGTCACAGTTCACATAAGAGGTGCAGCTCGCATAAAAGATGCACCTTGCATAAGAGGCACACTTCATATAAACTACGTACCCAATATTTGACTCTTGGAATTGGCACAAAATGTGTGGCCCATACAAGAGTAGATATGGTATACCCTGCTCTTCCAATAACANTTTGACTCTTGGAATTGGCACAAAATGTGTGGCCCATACAAGAGTAGATATGGTATACCCTGCTCTTCCAATAACAGAACACTATCACATTTCTGAAACTGTTTGGATGCTATACACCTTTACTGAAACTCACTGTGACCAAAGAGTGGCTCACCCACTAATCAGGAAGTGCTGGTATTTTGTAGAAATAACTTTCTGTTCTTCACTTACCTTCTGTGAGAAAGTGATGAGATCTGCTTGGTTGTTGAGAGACAGTGAGCTCTTCTGCTGTTTTTTACTTGGCTGGTTGCCATACTTCTTATTGAGAGGCTTGGGTGGTGGCCTTTTTTCTCCACTGCGCCAGCTGCGGTAATGTCGCTGAATTATCAAAGCTGCATCCTCTGCTAACAGTCCTTCTTTCTACACAGGATAACAATTTCAGTGTAATAAATTTGTAGTTTTTCTCATGGGCTGAAAATTACACTTCAGATGTGTTAAGTCCCTCAAGTAAGTAAGTAGGTTAGTAAGTAAAAAAAACATAAACGTGAACACGCTTGTTAGTGTCACACATTCAAGTACATCTAAAAGTGCACACACATGTACGCACAAAGCTTCATAGTCTTTGTGTAAAATTATATAACACACTTTCATCCCTTTTTATATGCACAGATAAAACAAAATGTACTAAAAAATGACTATAATCTACAAATAATTTTAATAATTTGGTCAACATGCATGTGGACCTAGTAACACTGACTACCAATACTGAACTGTAGCTTGGAGTGAACATATGGGAAGGCTTGGCTGGTGCCCTCCTCACTGCCAAGGACAACTGTCAAGTGGAGGCAACANGCTTGGAGTGAACATATGGGAAGGCTTGGCTGGTGCCCTCCTCACTGCCAAGGACAACTGTCAAGTGGAGGCAACAGCACACAGCCTAATACTGATATACCCTCCTTCTGCTATACCTAGCAACACCTATTTTTTGTGAAAAGATACCAAGACTAGTTCTCCAAAATAATGTACTACAAATCTACTTTCATTATTGGATGATTTTAATTGTCATGTGACTCAACTGTCTGTCCGCGAATCACACAGAGTCGGTATCAGAGTAACTTAATTCTGATTAGTCCACTCATGTAAGAAACTGTCTTTTCAGGAAGGCAGGAGGCCAATAACCAAAGTAGAGCTACAGGTGTGCTCAGAGGATATTGAAGTCTAGCCAATGTGGAAATATTTTCGCAAAAAACACAAAGCAGGTGGATGGAGGATTAATAACAACTAACCAATGCTGTATCGCCACCCATTTCAACTCACCAACCAGGCATATAGTATAAAAAAAAGGATAACTTTTGATGAAAAATAATTGAGTTATTACAAGCATACTTCTTTCATATGCAACAGAGCTCATAAAAGTTATAGTAGTTGAAATACCACAGAGTTACTGCAATTTTTAAAACTTAATACAAATAATTTATTTTTATGTAGGCCTGCATTATTTGATAAGGACTTATGCTGATTTTTCCTTCAGTATTTCTTATATTGCTGAATATGGATATTTAATTCCTTTTAAAGTTGTGAGCTTGACTCCTTTACTGAAATATGTTACTCTGCGGTAAAACTGACTTTATGTATTTTATTACTAAAATTGGTGTTACTATTAAAATCCAAATTGTTGCAAACTTGTGTGTATAAACGGTATGGTTGCAATGTTTTCGGATAACATAGCATATAAATGGGTACTGGTAACTCTTTGGAATTTTGCAATGGTTGACCCATTTTAGTGATATTAATAGCTATGAAAGAATGTTATATAATACTGTATAGTTCAATTAAAAAGAAACTTGGCTTTGAAGGGTCTGTGAACCCCCCCATAGCAGTCTGGAATATTTGTCAGGGAATTGATATGGTCCGTATGTGTCTGGAATGTAATTAATAAAAATTTGAGGAAAAGGTTTTAGTCTGAGTAGCAAAAATGTTATAATTTGGTGCTAAAATGTTTGTTTGCCCTAGGGCACAATATGAAAGCATAATTTGAAAGGTTTTGTGTCTATGGTCTTTGTTTTGTTAGACTTTTGTCTACACACACATCTTCACTACTTTCTGTTTCTCTCACATCACATCATGCACACACTAGTACAGGGTGGCTAGCAGTATCCTTATAGAAACTTCCCTGTCATTTCCCTGACTTTTCGAGGTATCCTGTTTAATTTCCCTAACCATCTTATAAAGCAAATATTAAAAATATTTTAATGTTTTTCCTAAAATAAATTACAAATTTTTTTTATGGGTAACGATACCTTAGCCTTCATTTATGGATGCTTTCCTATGCAGAAACAAATATTTATATAAAAAAGTAGGCACAAAAAATTAGGCAAGAAAGCATGTGTAATAATAGTTGCAATTAAACATACAACAAAATTGTCCCCAGGCTCATAAATCTTCCTATGAAGGTGTAATAAACCAAAGGAACAGTACAGTTCATAAGATGGCATGTAGCAGAAGTGCTAGAATCCTATGTTTTTTTTTTAATTAAATACGTTTTAATCTATCTTATCTAAATTCCCTGACCTCTCACAATTTTTCCTGACATTTCCCTGAATTTTTCAGAAATGTAAAATTCCATGACTTTTCCCTGTTTTCCCTGATGCTAGCGACTCTGTAGCATAACCAATCAAATTAAAACAGAATTCTACGCATATTTCAATAGAGATGATATAAAGCAATTTGACCACATACCATATTCATGCAAAAAAAGAAGTAATTTAGAAATTATTTGTGTGAAAATCTTGACTACTCAGATTTTATGTACGTACCTCCAGAGCACGTTGTGCCAAGAATGGATTCTTGTGTGTTTCTAAAACTCTATTCACTCTTGCTTCCAGCTCTGGACCCCATCTCCGCCTTACTGTGTACCCCCGGAAATCTAAGAAAACATGTAAAAAAAGTTATTTGGTTTGCAGGAAAAAAAAATAAAATGCATACTTAGTATGAACAAACAGGTATAATAATTTCCAACCAAAACATAATAAATTCATAAAAAAAAATTTTTTTAACTCAGTTTATGTTAAATCTAATGATCACATATTAATATATTGAAGGTATATGTAAAGGGTGAAATCAAAATTTTTCAAGCAATGTAAACATTAAGCAACACATATACTAACAACTCTGGATTACAACAGCAGCTGATTCTTGATCCAAGTCTTTTTTTGGAACATTATTTTCCTTTTCTTCCACATCTTGTGAAGAAAGAAGATGTATCAGTTTAGCTTTCCCCCAGGGTGCAGGTTTGTTACCTGTTAAACAGCAATCATGACAACAATGTTTAAATTGCTACCTGAGATTAATGTGACCACTACTTAATCTTAGAGTACACAATACAAAATTAATTTGGTGAACAAAGCAAATACAATACGTGTCAAGTTTTTATAACATGGTGAAGAAAATTTTAATTCTTTTATAAATCTTGCAGTACTCTTTTTGTTTTATGTAATATTTTCTACCAACAAATACCAAAATACACTGCCGGACAATAAAAATAGGACACACAGTAGGATACATTGGATGGTATTGAAATTTTATAGAGGTAGTGATACAGATTAGTAATACACTTGATCACAAAAACAGAGCAGCAGGGCAATTACTTATGGAACTGTGGTACATCGTCTGGTCATCTTCAATAGTGCATCACAACCACCTCGCACTGAGATACACGCAGCAACATGGTCTGGCGTAGAGTCCAGCTGACACCGGATGTTGTCCCGAGGCAGAGGAGTCCACAACTGCTGGACAGTGTGTTCCAAATTTCGGATACCGTGGTGCAGAGGTAACTGACGTTTCAACCAATCCCACACGTGCTCGATTGGGGACATGTCAGCGAAGCAGGCAGACCATAGTCCTCGCAAACCGTACCAGGTGTGGTTGGGCATTATCCTGCTGGAATATCGCACCTGGAATCCCAGTCGGAAATGGGTGCAGATGGGGGCGTAGGATCTCATCCACCTACCACTGGGCTATCAATATCCCACGTAACTCGATGAGAGCAGATTGGCTATCATAAGCTATGGCTCCCAAGACCATAATACCTGCTTTGGGGGAAGTGTGCCTCTTGATAGCGAGGTTGGGATTGTGGCGTTCACTAGGGGCCCTCCACAACCAAGCGTGATGATCATCAGTCGGCATAACGAAGCAGCACTCATCAATAAACACCACACATTGCCAGTCTATGGCATTCCACATTACTCTTTCCTGGCAGTGGTACCACTGTAAATGGAGCCACCAATGTTACAAAGTTAATGGCAGCACACGTAATGGGCGCTAGGATCGCACATTCACCTCTGCAAGGCGTTGGGAATGGCTTGTGAGTATACAGGAGCTCCAATAGTGGCCAGTATCGTGGACCAGGTCGCCATGGAATCCCTCCATGCTTGGTACATGATCCTTCGATCCTCACGAGTGTAGTCGACCTTGTCCATTTTGAGCTGGTCCTCCATGTGGAGTTGCCTTCATGTGTCACTTCTCCTGACAGCATCTAACAGTATGATCCGAACTATCCACATGGTGAGGTATACAGCAATATGATCACCCTGCGGTTTTCAGGCTGATTATAAGTCCTCTCTCAAAGGCCGTTAATTGCATAAAGTAACATCTTTGGCATCTTCCCGGCATTTTTTCCTCATCCTGTATGCTTGCTTGGTATCTTCTGGTGTTTGTTTCCCGCATTAATACTACTTCGACTAGACGCCAGTGTCTACTACCTCTGGTCGGCACTGGCAGCACCACTGCCAACTGTGGGGTCAAATGCAAATGCACCAACATGGGATTATGTGCATACAAGCCTGTACTTTCGCTATTTATATTGTTTTGGTTGTCACATGGTTTCTTTGTGGTCTGCTATTTTCATCGTCTGGCAATATAGCTGCATAAAGGACAGTTAATTGATACAGTTATACTTTAACTATAAATGTTGCAACTTCTGGTGTACAATAAAATTTGAGGAATTACCACCATGCAAGACGGTAAAATTATTTTGAGGTTGCATAGTCATCTAACATGTCAAAATACTTGTGTTAATCGTCAAATTTGAGTTTTATAATTATTTTACATAATTATTTTACAGATACAGTGGACTCTCTTATCTACTGTTTTTCAGGGGACTGTCAATCAATTACCATACATCTAGTATTTCAGGAGATTAATAAAATACAACTTCTAACCTAATTAAACTTCATGTTGGGTATAATGACAGCTATACATTATCTAAGAATAAAATTTAACTAAAATACACAATAAAAATAGGAATTTTTGTAAATAAAGTATTACTAGGGCCTAGCAATTTTTGCAAACCGCAAAATAATGCAAAATACAGAGAAATTATGTTCATTCACAAAATTCTGTAATAATTACCGTATTTGTGAAATATCGACGAAATTGCCTGTTTAAGTGTATCTAAATCCACAGCGCGAGCTTCTGTTACCGTAAAAACTTTTAAAAACATTAAGTTTTACAATTTTCCATTTTTAATACAGCATTATCTCTCATTTACTTATCAAACGTGCGGATAACAAAACTATTTGTGTGCTAATCACATTGTTGATTATAAAAACAGAACAAAATTTTAAGTCACAAGAAAAATTCATAAATTGATTGGTGGCACTTGTTCATGGACAGAATCAAGCCCTAAGTGTATTTTAATTATAAAGGAACATCTCTAACCAAAAACGTTGGTGATATGAGGAAAGTAAATAGTACATACAGTGGAACCGCGTTATAACGAGTATGGCCAGTAGCATCACGTCCGCTATTGCGATAGTTTTTAAATGCACCTTCATTTTCTTTATAATTTGAAAGGTACTTAATTTCGTTTATAACACAAATCTGTTAGTGAAGCCTTTCACTATAACGATACAATCATTTGTAAATTCATTTTTTTTAAATGTTTAAATACGTATCGCAAATGATATTTACCCAGTTGTCACGCGCGAGCCAGCCTTTGTTAGTCTGTATCGCATGGCGACACTTGCTTCGGCCGAAGCTAGGGAAAAGCGGAGCGGGCGGGTGTTGTGAGGGATAAGGAAAAAGGTATGATAGAAGAGGGGAGAGGTACGAATGGGAGAAGAGCTAGTCGAGGCCAAGAAAATGCTGGAAAAAGTGCAGAAAGTATGAGGGGGAAGGGGAATGGTGGCGGCGTTATGCTAGCAGCCTACTGCTCCTTTTATGTTCTGGGGGTAGGAAGACTCTGCCGCTTGCAAGGTCATCGCATCGCCACGTGCAAGGCGTGTAAGGGGAAAAGCATAATTACGTCTTAACAGTTGCTATAGACAATGCTACATTGTTTATGAATGTTTTCAACTTAAATATGTACTGATTAAAAGAATGAATAACGAATTCCATTTAGTTTGAGTGAACCATTGCAAAACAACAGATTCATGTTAATTATAATGCATGCATTTTTTTGCTATAAAATTTGACGAAATAAAAATAATTTTTTGACGAAATGGTAAAATTTTAATGACGTAATCAGCTCATTTTATTTACCATAAAAGTGGAGCCCTAAGTATTACTATTCTGTATTAATATTACTGTAAATAATACATTAGAAAACATTTCACCTCAACTTGCCTAAATAAGGAATATAATATCACCAAATACTGTATGTAATTTTGTAAGCCAATACCAAATGAGAGTCAAATTTTCAATGTCCCGTGCGCACTCGATCACCTGAGATCATGCGGAGAGGTTATCGATCGGGCAGTGTGTTCGTAGCAGGCGAGGTGGAGAAGGGGAAGCCTCAGCGACGGGAGGAGTGAAACACACCCCTCTCCATCCAAGCCGGTCTGCACTGAAAGGGAGGGCGCAAGGACACCACTCTGCTAGGCAACTAGCTCCCACCCTACCAGCTGTGTAAGAGGAGGAAACGAGCTCTGCCAAGTATCAACAAGGACACCTGAAGCTTACTCAACCCAGGCTGCATATCTACACTTATGTGGAGAGCACTGCGCTTAATGTATTTAACACCCACTTATTAGACGTTTGCCTACACACAACCAGCTTAAAAATTTTTGCGTTAAATCTTAAGTGAAGAATTGAACAATTTTTTTATTGATGCAATATTAGATAAACGATAAAAGCAGATAATATTATCATTAGTTACATGCGAATTTTGCTCGGACCACTACAAATTTTAAGTGGATACCATTTTTCCGTCCATGCATTTTCAGTACATAGGGTGCACTGCAAGTTGAATAAGTTTCTGCAATACAATGCATGCCAATTCATCATATCCACAAGCCATAACTGCTGCATGTCAACTGCAAACTGACATAACTAATACAGCCCTGATACACTGAACTCTCTAATAAACCAAGAAAGATAATTCCACGTGATAAAGAACACTGCTGCCTTTTGACCACTGATTCCTGCCAAATGATTGACCTATGGCAGTACCAGTAACTGCTATTATTCTCCTATTCTCCCATCTATCTTCCCTTGTCCTGGTCTGGCCTGTACAAAAGATGAGACTCAAGCCCTCAGGAGACTATTTCCCCATAACTCCAGCAGAGAATGCTCCCTTCAAGGTCTTGTTCTCCTCTCTCCAGACTGGGCAGTCTTGCCCTAGCACTGACTGTTTGGGTGACAGTGACCACTGAGCAGTGATGCCTCATTCTTTTATTTTATTTACAAGGACTAATGAGATTACTAACTTCCTGTATATGTGTACAATGCAAGAAACAACTCGGTATGAACACATTCATTGATGGGTGCAATTAAAGTAATTTTACTGCATTTTTGTATGAACAACTTCCAATTTTTCGTAAAATATTATTGCAAGGGCTAAGAATTTTCAATGAAAATTCATTTGACACTTTTAAATATTATTTTGCAATTGCAGGCATAAGATTTAACTTTGCACCACAGCTATTAAAATAATTCTCATAAGTTATTTTACTTTTCAACTGTGATGGTTAAAATTGATACACACTACACATAACTGTCATGCAGTTTGGCATTTTACACCATGCATGTCATTACACTTTTATTTAATGTACTTTCAACTGTATACAGTGCAAAACAGGAAGAATAAACATTTACGTATTTATTTGCAAAGTCAGCTAACAATTACCAGAAGCCAATTATTTCGGAAAACCTAAATGCTATCGGAAAGTAAGCTAAATTCCAGGATTCATATAGGAGCCAAAAATATTCAATTTTGTTTTAAGTTTAGGGTGAATAAATAACAGAAGGAAAGTGCCTGAGTGATAACTATCGTGAAGGGTTAGTGTTGTTTTGATAATGCTGTTTCCACAGTGAAGTGGAGTAGAGTGGATAGGTTAGGGCGGCCTTTAACAGCAGGGTCTTGAGAGCCGATGAGGCTGAAATGAGATGAGTATGGAGCATGCAAGATCGGGGTAAATGGGAGATTCCCAAGAAAACCCAAAACCAGCAACATCATCCGGCGCTACTCCCACATAAAAAAATCCAGGGAGCGACCCTGCAGGGAATTGAACCCAGTTAGCCTTGGTGGGAGGTGAGTACTTTAGCTGCTGTACCAACCACAGCTTTCTTTCCACAGTGAAATTTTTAGTTTCATTGGAAAAAGAAAGTTTCCCACCCCTAGAATGGTTGAAGACACATGTCTAGGGACACCTGCTTCTGTGAAGAGTTCCAAGCAGGTTAGATTTCAATATTCTACTACCACAACTGCAAGCTTTCCTTTGCTTATTGGCTGCATGTCTTCATCACAAGACCTAGGGGTGTTTACTTGGGCCAATCACAGTTACGTTACTCTAGTGATGAAAACATGTGATTTACAGGCAGGTGTCCTAGACACATAGCAGTTAAAACCATCAAATTGCGAAAAAGGATCCTAGTTAAAAGTGTTCTGAAATATAACTGCACAGGAACTCTTCTCACAAAAATCAGGTGTCCTTACATATGGCACTACAGTATTTGTGTAACACAAAACTGTGAAAAACGTTTCAGTTTTCATTGCCTTTTGTTATAGTTGCACCATAATTATGTACAAAGTTCCTTTAATTCAATTTCAACGCTTTTCTCTTTAAAAAATTGAATACCCAAAAACAAGTAACAAAAATCCTACACCAAAGGTTGCTGTCTCTTCAGTTTAGAATATGCAGAGGAATGTTGCCCAACCTTTAGAAACCTTAGCTGCCCAAGCTGCTGCCTCTGCTTCACGTTTCCTCCTTGCCTCCTCTATCTTCCTCTGGTTCTCCACACGGCGACGTGTGATCCACCCGCGCACGTAGCGCTGCAAGGTGACCACACTGCTCGCGACTTCCCACCTAGAACGCTGGTACCTGATCCTCTGAAGCCAGCGTCGCACACACGCTTGCACCAAGATGATCTTCCGCACCTGCCAAGATCATGACCGAGACCATTCATATCTCTCATGTCAGCAACTTTCCCCCACCCCCCTAGCCATTTTCTGAAGAGCAAAAAAAGTCTACATCCAACTATGGATACCCATGATGAATGTTATTTTTAATACTAACAATGTCCCTTAACTTTCAATAACATATACTTATAAAAATAATTGAACTTGTTAAATTAAATAAGCAAGTAAACATAAAAATAAAGTAAGCAAATAAGTTAAAGTAAAAAAATTAACAATACGTGTTTCCCTACATTTAAAAGGTCTATCTTATATGAAAACTCCTCAATAGGAACAAAATTGTACAAACAAATGCCTCAAGATCTGTCACTTTCATCTCCAGCTATTCTAAAACAAGACCACTTTTCCTGTAACTCACCAGAAAATTTGCACTGTTTTTTGCATTTTATTTTCTGCATATTGTTGCACACAAACACAATACGTGCAACAAACAATTAGGTAGTTTGGAAAAAGAAGATGCTTGGCTAGGCTTTGAAAACATCACTGATTTATTATAGCCTATTAACTGTATCCAACCAAAAAACCTGGACATTTTGCAAAATTTTAAAATTTTGTCCAGACAGACTAGTCAGCACATACACAAGAGTTCCCAACACTTGCTGAGAAAGTCACAATGTGAAATAGTCAATGCAGTCACAACTCACAGCCCCTACATTACTAGCATTCTCCAATGAGATGCAGATGAGACAGTAAGATGTTTAACAAATAAAATAATAATATTAACATTGTTAGAGTCGATGTGCTCATGTGATTAGTGCATACACATCTCACACTTCAAACTGGGTTTGATGGCTCAAGAAATTGAAGTAAAAATTTTTGCACACAGTAGATCTGGCAGACTTTGTTAAAAGCCAACAGGTTTACTCCAAATTTTGCTCTCCCCACTGTATTCCANCCCACTGTATCCCATTACCTCTCCATTTCATTGTTATACGGGCAACTGGCTGGGAATAACACGCGTATGTTTCAGGTAGGACAATTGGCTCCATTACAGTTCCAGTTTTACCCATGTCAAACCTGCCTTAGTATGTCATTGGTCAGTGGTCACAAAGGCAACTACATGGTTGTTCGCTAGTAAGCAGTTTACTCACCTTTCAATTTGTACTTAGTATTGGATTGTTTGTTTATTTATGTTACGAATGGACTTGTAAACTGGCAGCAAATGCAATTTACTTTGTCATTATGGTAATTGAAAAAGCATATTTAAATAAAGAGTAAGCAAAATGCTCATATTGCGGCCAACGTCGTGTTAAAGGATAGAGCAATATGTGGATGGAGGCACTGGTATTACTGACACTATTTCTGATAGCGCTTATACTGTTGTTGTTGTTTTTGTATAAATCTTGGTAGCATCTCTATTACTTGCCATCCCATCAGATCAATAGCTGTGCTACACAAANAAATCTTGGTAGCATCTCTATTACTTACCATCCCATCAGATCAATAGCTGTGCTACACAAAGTCCATTCTATTCAATCACTGTAATATGAGAGGTTTATCAACCAATACAGGTCAGCAGTCACTGACCAAGCACTATTTGGCTTTTCAATAACATTACCACTAAAAGCCTACCAGTCTACATCACAGGACAACACATGTCATTCAAAAT
>NQII01011444.1:0-11053 GCA_002778355.1 Clitarchus hookeri
GTATTATGCGCCATAAAAAATTTCTGGTATTCACAATAAAATTCTGGCTGCTCTAATACCAGAATTCTGGTACGCCTGGCATCACTGGCATTAAATATTTAGGCCCTTAGTGGTGTTCCGCGGGAGGCGACGCCGCGACGTAATAGTTGTCGCGCCGGCCGACAGATGACGCGCCAGATGCGCAGCGGGCGGGCCCGGGGGTGGAGGGGTGACGTGGTCGTGCGTGGCGCAATCTGTCATGGCTGGCTGGCTCGCTTGTGCAAACGCGCCGCTGCACCACCAGCTTGCACGCGGCCGGGCCTGCCGGCCTCCGGCAAATTAAGTTCGCGCGCGGAAAAGTTTTTCCGCCTACGATCGCTGGCTGCCTGTCTGTCACCGCGTTCATTGCTGGTACAGACTGTTCACGTAAAACTGAGCTCTTCTGAGAGCCCTGCTCGAGATCTACTCGTATATGCGCATTGTGTATTCTTCTACTATATACAAAATAATAAACATTACCATGGGCCTCGTCACTTTATGCATGCGTCGGTCAAGCAAAACTACAAAATTATTAGAAAAGTAACTGTTCACAAATTTGTATGTTCTTACAATAGTGTGAATAAAAAAAATACAGCAAAATAAATAATTCAAGTTTTCGCAAATGCGTATTTAACACTTTTAATTCAGCGTTAGGACGTGGAACTGCTTTCCTTCTGTCGTTTCCTACTTTATTGGGTGAATGCCAGAATACTCGTAGGGGCAGTATCACTTTTCAAAGGTCGATTTCAAAAGTGATTAATTAACAGCGAACTGCCTATAATGACACGTTCAGAAGCGCACAGAGTGTAGACCGAACCCGCAGACGTGGTCTTTGCTGAATGTGTAGTGACACTATCGTTAACAGTTGTGATTAAAAACGAGTGCTTGCTTGGCATTTTAGCTGCCCAGCTACACTTCCAGAGTACTTCAGCTGCCAGCCATTTCATTACCACTACCTGTACTTGGCGCCACCGCATTGAAATGCTACTCGTTCGTCGCAGGGCCGCGGTGGCCCAGCGGTAAGGACGCTCGCCTCCTACCAAGGCGAACCGGGTTCGATTCCCGGCGGGGTCGCTCCCGGATTTTCGCAGGTGGGAACCGTGTCGGACGATGTCACTGGTTGGAGGGTTTTCTCCGAGATGCCCGGTTTCCCCCGCCCTTGCATTCAGGCGCTGCTTCATACCTCGCTTCACCCTCATTGGCTAGCAAGTCGCTGAAACCTCTCCATATATTCATTTGTCCTTTAATTCTAATGTCAAATCAACCCTCCCATAGACACAGCTTGAATGTGTGTGCGTAAAACCTTATCTCTGTGGCCTGGACAGTAGGAGCCGCTATAAAATATAAGATTGAAAAAAATTGTATATATGTTTTTTTTTTTTTTTTTGTTTTACGATTAGATAGCTACCAGAAATAAGCTATGGCCATAAAATATTGCGCCCAACTCTTTTATCTTTGTTCTTCTTATTATTTGTATTTGACTGTACGTAGGCCTATATGTACAGCAGTTTCGTAAATTGGTTCTTGCTAATTGGATTACGGATAATTGCAATTTGCCTTCAAATAATGCCAACGTTAGCTTATATTGCGATCGTTACATCACTGACAGTTACGTTCCGTATGTCTCGGAGCTCCTCTTGTGGTTTAGCATTCCTTCTCAGTTTCTGTAGGCGAAGATTGAGCTGGCAGGCGTAAAGCATTATTTCAAAATACTTACTTGCCTACCTGGAGTTATTTTCCATGTTTGAGGCCGTGAAGCTCAGGAGCGTTAGGCACGGCACTTCCACTCGCATCAAGCGCGCCATCGCCACTAAGCGCAAGGCTCTTCACTGGCGCGCAATGTTCTCGTCGTGCAGCGTGTATAACCGTTCATGGTAACTTATAACTTTTCTGAAGCACTGCTCAAGTTTTACTACCAGAATATTCCTCCGCCTCACGCAAACAAACAACCGAAGGGACAATGCACCGCATTCGTGCGCACTCAGTTTAATAATATTTTGCATACTAACTATTTCTTACTACGTGTTACCAACACACCTATTTTCTCTCTGTTTATTTTCATGTTAATTATAAAATAAACATTTTAATTTATAGATAAAATATAAGTGAAACTTCAGTTTATCGTAAAATAAGGCACTTTTATGTTAAAGCAACTATAAAACGCTTGTGATACATTACATATTTAGGAATCAACCAAACACATCACACATGGGTTGATTTTACAAAGGTTGATTCAAAAAGTGCGAAGACACCGTGAATAGACTATACTTACGGGACTTTAAGCAGTGACCCTATCATCTCACTGGTGTGAAGTCTGTGGTAAGGTTGAATGCAGGGTCCTCGAGTATTTTTTTATCTGACGCATATATTTTAAGGTACAACGTTTTGAAAAGAAACCGTTTTCAGCTATGTTGAAGTGNCAATGCAGGGTCCTCGAGTATTTTTTTTATCTGAAGCATATATTTTAAGGTACAACGTTTTGAAAAGAAACCGTTTTCAGCTATGTTGAAGTGTTCAGAACACGCGACGTCTTGAAAGCATTCAACAGTCCTCGTCTCAAATGTGTGTTCTTTTCGTAGTTCAGCAAATTGGACGCATGTCTACTTTTTATTTATTTATTTATTTATTTATTGCAACTCAGTTCAAGTGCCATGACAGGCAGACTCTTTAAGAGTTAGTAGTCCGGACATATTTTCTGTACATTCGTTGTTTGCACGTACCTCAGAAAATATGTTGTTACGCGCTCTCTTCCCTTGACCAGTCCCGCACGAGCGAGCGGAAGAGAAGGACAGAGTAGTGATATTATCGCGGGCAGCGAGTGACGAAGGAATGTTTGAATAACAGGCGAGTGATAATCCTACCAGGTTTTTAAGTTATAAAGACGTGCCGCCGCGCATTCTTCCACATACCGCTGTGATAATCCTTTTGCGGCTCGCACACTCCTGACCTTCGTTGGATAGAATTTCTAAGTTTATCTGAAGGGAATATTCTGGTTTGATGCCCTCGTTTCTCGCAGTGTAACTCGAGTCGCGGAGATCTTCGATATCTGGTGACTGATACTATATATGTGCGACGGGCCTCCAAGCCGAGAGCTTATAAGAGTCGGGAGTTTGGGCGATTGGGCGACCTTGAGCGATAGACGACAAGACAGAAGAGTAACGAGTGGCGAGGGAAGTGACCAGCGAGCGGGAGTAAAATCTGCGACTGCGAGCATTGGTGCAGTGAATAGTGCGACTGGTAGAAGGGACTATTGAACTGGATGCGTGAGTATAATAGACATTTCAAATGATGGCAACAGTCAGACTGAACAAGTTAATTAACTATAACCAAACAGAGTCATTGAGAAGCACTTTAATTAGAGTTGAGATAGACATTAAAAATTGGCCTCACTGGAAATAAAAAGAGAATGACAGTGGATATAGATTAATATTTAAACAGTAACCGTGTGAATAAATTAAAATCAAATTGAGTTATTTTTATTTTTATTAAGACTTCCATCCCTCACGAACTCGGATACGCCCCTCTGTCGTCTTGTAACAATATATCCAGAGAATACGACTTTTTACAGAGATAAGAAACTACAGAAAGAAACTTCGTAATATTCAAATTGTTTATAAATGGATTTAGTTGTTCTTTAGTGTGAGGCATATTACAAAAGCTTAAAACGTTTTCTTTTAATTAAACAAGTCTTGATGTTTGGTAAAGAGATAACAAAATTTACACTTATCCCTTAAAGGAGACAAAACGGAAAACTGGAACAGCCATTCAGAATACCAGAAACTGGCCTTATTTTTCGCATGAGCTACACCTGAATCTCATGTCAAAATTTTTGCTCGCGAAAGAGTGGCGGATACCGACAAATGTAATTCGGAAATACACCAACAGATAGCGCTAAACTCAATTGTTTTTTGGAAATATAAAACAACATTGTACACACTTGAAGATAATACAGTAAATTTCTTACAACTATTTTACTTTAAATAGATAAAACATCGCACCATTTAAGTAGTATGATTATGTTCCTTCTGGGCCAATGCATTTTAAATGGGAGCTGTGTGGCTGTAGCTGTGGCTGGCGGTCTACGGCTCGACTCGGACGAGCTCGGCAACCTTCGGCTTGACTCAGGGGGTGCTCGGAAGCAGTCGACTCAGAATTGACGAACGCACCCGAAGGTGCTCGGCAGTTACACCCACTAATTCTTCAAGCATATGTTTGTTTCTGGTAACCATATTAGTTTTACAGGCATGGGGTTCGCCCAATCGTAAATCTGTAGTTACTAACCAATAAAATATATTTTTTAATTATAAATTATTTTTTATATAGTGTCGAAATTATACATTGAGTATTGCGTAAACATGCAAAAGCCTCTCATTCAATTACTTCATTTCCAGTCCCCTCTCTTGAAGACTGATTAATACACGATGCCAGAATCTGCAATTTATTCACTACCTCGATTGTTTTGTAGTTATAAGTATGCTACTCAGGTTTTTTAATGTGTGTATACATGAATATACCAAGCTCTTCATACAAGTAGCAACCACATACATGAGTACGTTATAATCACGGTATGGGTCACCATCTACCAACACTTTTATAGATTTAATTGCCATTAATTTAGATGTCAGTACTGCCAGGCTCTGGAGACTTGGAATGTACGACGGTGATAAACAGTCTTAACTTCCGTGCTCTTCTTGACCGTCAATTCATCAATCGTCTAATCATTTTATAGATAATTGGAACACTCCATTAATCTTTCATTCTTTCCATCAGTCTTTCAATCTTCCCTTCAATCTTTCGCAATTTTTCCATCAATTTTTCAATATTGCCATCAATCTTTCGCACTATTTCCATCAATCAGAACCGCAATCAGCACCGCACGCACCGCAATCAGCACTGCATGCACCGCAATCAGCACCACACACGCCACAATCAGCACAATCCACAGCGACCCATGCCAATACTTTGATAAATCCTAATCCTTGGATAAATCCCAATCCTTGGATAAATCCCAATCCTTGGATAAATCCCAATCCTTCGATCAATCCCAATCCTTCGACAAATCCCAATCCTTCCATCAATCCCAATCCTTGGATCAATCTCAATCCTTCGATCAATCCCAATCCTTCGACAAATCCCAATCCTTCCATCAATCCCAATCCTTCGATCAATACTTCGGTTTGTCCCCCAACAATATGTATAGAAATTACATTCGTTCGCCAACTGTCTCGAAATTTGTACATGTCGACAGAATTAATGTTTTGTATGCGGTCAACTATCCATGAATTTTTATACTAAAGTCTTTATTATCATTCTATTGAAGATATTTCAGTTAATAGTCGAAATCTTATAGCACCACTTTAAAGTTGTGATGGATAAAAGGATACGACACACAAAAATAAACAAATAAACAATTTTTTACAATAATTTATTATTACAATTTTAGAAGAAAGCAGTTCATCACATCATGCGATATATCCCCATGCTCAAACACGGCCTCGATTGGAACATGTGTGTTGATGTGTGCATATGGGGCTGCAGCCATGGTGGAAAAATTAAAAGGAACAATATCAAGAATAAAAAATGTAGCACCAAGTTGTACCAGCAGTCATTTCGTCTTGCATTGGCATGCTCTTGTGGCCAGAAAAACTCTATCCGAATTACAGAATGTTTTTAGTGAGGCTATAAAAATTATCAATTATACCAAGTCTCCCCCATTGCAACCAAGTATTTTCAAAAAGGCAAGTGAAGAAATGGGAAGTCAGCACCAATCACTCCTCATTCACACCGAAGTCAGGTTACTTTCAGAAAGTCTCGCCAGGCTTTTTGAACTGCTTAACGAGCTTCAGGCTTTTCTTATGGATGACGCAGAATTTTTACGCAACGAGAAGTGGCTCATGTGTTGTGCATACCTTCCAGACAAATTCAGAAAACTTAATTAAGTTACTGTGTCTTTGCAAAGAAAAGTTACAACCATTTACAGTGAAACAAAATAACATAATTGAAAAAGAAACTTAACTTTTGGCTCATATGTGCAACTGATAAAATGTTTGAGTGCTTTCCTCTAATGGTCCAGTTTCTGAGCGAAAACGAGTTGGAAATTGAAGAAGATGTGCACAAGAGCATTTGTGAGCTTTTATGGACTTAATGAAATCCTTGTCAGAGTACTTTCCAGACATCAACAAGGACATAGACTGGGTGCAAAACCCATTTGCCAATCGAATCAAGCCTCACATGTTGCCCGTGCCAGAGTATGAACAGCTGAACTGAAATGCAATATATATCTGCTTTAAAAAAAATTACAGTCTGTGGCACTGAATGAATTTTGGGTAGGACTGAAGGAAGAAAGCCCCTCAGTAGCCAAAAAGGCTTCACGAGTTCTGCTCTTTTTTTTTTCACGCCTATCAATGTAAATCCGGCTTTTCATCTTATGCTTACAGAAAAAAAAAAAAAAAAAAAAAAAAAAAAAGGAACAGGTTGGATGCCGCCCCAAATTTACGTTTTAAGTTATTGGACATAAAGCCCGATTTCAAAACTATTTTGAGTACAAAAAAGAAACCGTTTCACTCATCACATTAAGTTACATGTGCAATACGATTTAGTACCAAAATAAAAGTTTTCCGTCATCCCAAGATGATTTTTGTGTTCCAATCCTAAAACATTATGTAAACAACTTATGCATTCAGCATAGAAGCAAGAAACGAGACGATGAAGGTTTGAATTCGTAGAAAACAAATTAAAATAGAATTGGGGTTCCATGGAAATAGAGCAGCTTATGGTAGGTTCCACGTCAGATAAAGTCTGGGAACCTCTGGTCTAGAGCGCATCCGTCCCCTTACCAAGAATTCGGGCAGCGGTGACATCACAGTCCCGATGTACTTTTCCTGGGCATGAAAACAGGTAGGGGTCCTTGAATTGTGAATCTGAGCACAACTTAAGTTAGTTGAACATATTACTTTGAGAAACCACACTGAAATTAGATGACCATTTTTTATTTTACTAGGAGTCAGGCTGTATTAGTATATTTGTTGTGATATTTAGCTTTGTGGGTAAGAGTATTTGGAAAATAATATTTCAGTGTAAACAGACTTTTATTTTAAAGTGACTTTCGTGTAATCTGGTGGGACTGTTGTTTTATGGAGACTTTTTGGCAAAGGGTTCCATTACGTTTTTTAAAGTTTTACTTAATTATTTTCCTGATATTTGTAGCTCTACTCACTAAATAGAGTTTTCGAATGTAATTTTAATTAAAAAAATAAATTTTAAGGCGTGATTCAGCAATTTACGTAGACCTCAAGTACACCATTTTCGATATTTAATATTTTTTAGTTGTGATAAAATATTTAGGTAAAAACGTTTGCCGCAAATTCTAAGACAATTCCCTGAACGGGCCGTTTAGATTCCCAGTGGGGTCACTCCCGGATTTTTGCATGTTTGAATCGTGCCGGACGATGCCGCTGGTCAGCGGGTTTTCTTGGGTATCTCCCGTTTCCTCAGCCCGTGCATTCCGGTGCTGCTCCATACTCACCTCACTTCACTCTCATCGACTCTCAAGACTTCGATGTTAAGAGCCTCCCAAATATCTCCACTCCACGACTCCATTTGGCTGGCGTGTCCCTGCTATTTCACCTCAGTAAAGGCTATTCACGGTAAAGTGAGCACTTTTGAAAGCCCTTTCATTTGGAATAATAGTCAATAAATATATATATATTTTTTTTTTTACCTTAGACGTTAACTTTCTAGTGCTGTGGAATATACACACTGTGTTTATTACTTAAATGGCAATATTTATTTAAAAAGGTGGTTAAAGAATAAAATACGGCTGAAAAGAAGAAGTAACTAGGGCCTCAAAAGTGCTCACTTTAACGTGAACAGCCTATAGTCTTGAGTGCTCTGTGATGTAACTCTTTCCTTAGCAGGCAAGGTGCACCCGGAGTACGTGAACGTGTTGCTTGCGGCGCGGTGCTACGTGGAGCATGAAGTCATCGAAGGCGCAGCGCGACCTGTGGAAGCGCAGTGGGTAGCGGTGCCAGCAGGTCGCTGGGGGTCGTGCCCAGGCGTGTGTGTGGGACGGAAACAATACAGAGCTTGAGAAAGGAGGCAGCCACGTGTGCGTGCGCGCCGCCTTCCTCCGAGCCTGTTTAATTCATGAGTTCCGCGGCCAGCCATGTCTGCTTCCTGATGCCGCGCTCTGCCGCCGTCACGCGGGGGCAATGCTCGTACCCCTTCCCCCCTTCCCCGCCAACAATTTCACGTCAAACACTACCACTCTCTTTACTAGATTCTTGTTTTGTATGNCACGAGTGGCTGGAGGAATCTTCACGTTTGAGTCTCAGAAGCGCGTAGGGCGATAAGGGTGACACTGCGATGCACATCGTATGCAGGGGGAGGAGCATGGGGGCACGTGCCCCCTCCTCCCCCTCCCCCCTGCTCAAAAAATTTCCAAGACATTATTATGGAAGTGGATGTTGAGGACTACGTGAGATAAGAACCTACAGAAATAAAGATTAATTTACGTTCTACGGTCAAAATTGTTCTAAAATACTATTATGCATTTCACGAGTCTATTTATTTATCTCACGTGTTTAAATTTTAATAGAAAGTTTTGTGCATTACTCAAACAGTTGCTTTTATTTTGCATTTTGCATATTATTGCAATGTTATAACTTGTGAGTAGTAGGAGTGGCGGCCGGCAAGTAAAAAGCATGCGCACGTGCCCCCCCCCCCAAATTCGGTACATATGTGCTCCCTCCTTTCACAGTTTCTAAATTCGTGCTTGACCGCTTGCGCCATCGCCACTACGCACAGTTTTATCGTCGTGTTGAATGCACCTAGGGGACTTTAACCCTTCAAGTCACTTACCAAAATGTATTTTTAGGCGTTGCAAAGAACGTATGTTTTGTTCGTAATTGTACTAGTATCGCCACAACGCTCTATCATGTACCAGAAGCAATTAAAGCGAGATTGTGATTCATTTTGTTGGCTGTACCTTTATTTTTTTATTTATATATTTCATTTGCGTTCAGGAGATCTCAAAAACAGAGATATTTAATATGTCAAAGATTAGGTTTAACGGCCTAGTTATATAATAAAAAATTATATATAGTTATATAATATAAACAAAACGAATATAGGTTTAACAAAACAACGTTTCAGGATGCAAAATATAATAAACAAAATAATGAGAAGATGATACATACAAAAAATCTGAAGACATAATACCTGAACATGTACATCAATTACAATAAAATAGTAATAATATTAGTATAAAATTACACTTAATATCAGTACACACAACAAAAAATTTATCACATATTATCATTACAGGAAAAAGTTTTAGGTTTTATTTAACACAACTCAGTATCGTAAAAGCACTTCTCCAGATGAACCTCAAAAATGTGACACTGTTTTCTTCTGTGTACAGAAGCCACTCCCACTCAGTGCACGACGGTCCAGATACAGGACGCTGCGACAGAAATGGTTAAGCGGCGAGTCTGTCATTTTATTGATGGAATGTCTAAAGCAAGGGTTAATGCAGGCCCCTCTCGTAGTTTCGCACATGTCCGAGTAGTGAGTTTTAAGACATAACAGTCTTCATAAAAAGTTTTTTACGATATTGAAGGGCTACAAAATAATATTTATAGAATACATGACATCTTGAAAGTACTATTAAGTCCTCCCTCTTTGGTACGTTTTTGTAGGCAAGCATATTTGGGGGAGGGGGGACTTATAATAGTTTATCAACAAAAAGCGCATTTAAAACAAACATTCTGCTACGCGCGAGGTTCAAGCGCCGGGTAGGCGATTGCCTTAAATCCATTTGATGTACCTGGAAGCCGTGGTGCTGAAACAGTTTCAAATTGTGTGTGTGTGTGTGTGTGTAGGATGAAGGGGAGGGGGTTGTTACAGATAGAGTCTCGGATAAAACAACCTACAGACGACATTTTCTGAGAGGCTGCTGGGAACTAGCAAGGATACGAAAGAGCGTGACAATTTTAATTCTTGGAAAGGGGAAAAAAATGTGGAAGGGGGGGGGGAGATAGAAATGATATGTTCTACCCATACACAAAATTGAAGGGGGTTGCGGGGTACAATGTACCTCTGTAGCCCACCCCTTTCCAAAATTCCTTTGCACCTGTCGAACGTATAGGGTTTAGATATCGGATCTCATTTCAATGAACATTAGAGTAATCCTTGAGGAATGTATTACCAACAACAAAATTTCAGATTGTGTCATCTGATATTAAACTATACTTACAGACGAACACGAAACTCGTAAGGGAAGGGGCGAAGCAATCGTAGTGAACTTAGTCATCAGGTAGATCTTCTATGCGTATTAGTCCGTGTCATCGAGCAGCAGATTTCCAGCAGTTATCCGTAAAATTAGGTGTCATTTTTGTTTACAAAGTGGACAAATAAGGAAAACTTGGTTATTATTGGTGTAAATTGTGGAATTTTTCTAACTGATAAGCATTTTTGTTTAACTCACAAATGTGTATTTAAATACTCTGAAGAGCCAAAAAAAAAAAAAAAACTTGTATAGGCGTGCGTATGCAAATAACAGAGGTAAGGAACCAATCAGAGTAACGCGATGCAGTCGGCAGCTATATCGGTTACTGCTGCTGCAATGGCAGGTTATCAAGATTTAAGTGAGTTTGAACGTGGTGTTATAGTCGGCGCATGAGAGATGGGACATAGCATCTCCGAGGTAGCGATAACATTTGGATGTTCGTGTACGACCATTCACGAGTGTACCGTGAATATCGGGAATCCGGTAAAACATCACATCTTCGACATTGCTGCGGCAGGAAAAAGATCGTGAAAGAACGGGACAAACGACGACTGACGAGAATCATTAAACGTGACAGACGTGCATACCTTTCTCAAATTGGTGCAGATTGGATTTGTGGACTGCCCTGCAGGATTCTTGGTGTGAATTGCCTCCTGCATACCTTCAGACATTAGTCGAGTCCATGCCACGTCGTCTTGCGGCACTTCTGCGTGCTCGCGGGGGCCCTACATGATATTAGGCAGGTGT
>NQII01011444.1:12684-28536 GCA_002778355.1 Clitarchus hookeri
CCCCGCCATTTCATTCCAGAGCTGCTCCTTACTCACCTCAATCACCCTCATCAGCTCTCAAGACCTCGCTGTTAAGAGCCATCCAAATCTCTTCACTCACTCACTCATCTTTGGCGGGGGAGACACTGCTGTATCCATGGAAACAGGTGTAAACAGGACTGCCTTCAGAAGTGTCATAAAAAGTGTACTCGTTCGTGGGACAGACTATACGTGGCCACGTCAGGCAGCTGTGGGTGGCCATCATTACATCTCAGAAGCTGGCATCGCTCCCTGGCAAGAACCACTTCAGGTGGAGCGCTGCCCGCCGGCGCAATTTATAACAGAGCGTGGCGCCAAGCGTCTGCAAGAGAAAACGAACCACGCATTGTGACTCACCCTTCGCCAGTGGACTGGCTTCTGCTACCTTCACGCACGGTGGCTGCCAGATAGATATTTCTCTCTCTTATCCTCCCGGTCAAACAGCGACAATCTTCTTTGTCACTGCGTGTCGGTATGTCTCCGGTATCCCTTATAAACTTCTGAACCCACATACCGATTCTAACTAAACTTGTTACACGTCTAACCCACTAGCATGAGGCTTGCTACCCAACTATGTCGATTAATTGCTTCTCGTTTTATAACGCTATCCTGAGTATCTTGGCAATATGTACAAACGAAACTACTACATGCTTATATAACATGGAACACGGATAGAAGACATAAGCTTCCTTTCTATTTATGCATGACCCGTAAAAACTTGCCGCTCTTATTTTTCATTCCCATTTCGTTATATGTATGGAAATCAGAATTCATCAGTTGTATTAGTCTCGAAGTGAATAAGTCTATTTCTTTTGAAATAATAAAACTTGTGGTATTCCTCACAAAATCTCGTAGAGCTATCTTTACTCTTAGCTAGCAAAACTGTGTTCGATCTTATTTATTTCCTTCATCTTCTTCAGAAGTCCATCGACTGCCTCATTTAAGACTAATGACAGCCGTTTTGGAAGCAGTTATGTTGGTGAAGCATCACCTGTATTTATTTTTTGGCATGCAAAATAGTCCTGCCCAATCATTTTGCCCACAGGAAAAGGCAGTTTGATTCTTCATCACTAGTTCAACTACCACCGTCTCCTGTGCCCAGTTAAGGTTTTCTGTTGATAGAGTGGCCGTGGTGGTGTATAACACTACTCCTATTTCATCAAGGCGAAATGGGTTAAATTCCCGGTGGAGTTACCCTGATTTTTGCATGTGGGAAACGTGGCGGATGTTACCATTGGCCAGCGGGATTTCTCGGCGCCTAGCCGTTTTCCGTGCTTTTGTATTCCGCCACCGCTCCACTTCCACTTAATTTCATCCTTGCCTGCTAAGTGCCCACCAAAACCTATAAACTCAATTCTCTTCTTCTTCCCAAAAGTTCCTCTAGTTCTGGTAGAGTGCTTCCACTGTTGTCTAATACTGCAGCCTCGGTAACATTAGGAAGTGTTTATGTGAACTGCTTGCAATCCCCAGCCAAGGCTCCACCCTCAAACCGGACTCAAATCGACAATTAAATACTGTAACTGGTAAAACTGTCGGATTTTGTAGAGACCAACGCTATCTCGACCAGTATAATGTAAGGAGGACCGCTATTTTTGTCTGTTGGCTCTATTAAACCCGAACACCTAACAAATATTCCCTGAACATCGACCTGGAATGACAACTTCGCTAGAAACTGGTGACGCCATAGACTGGTGATAAACTATTGGTCAAACGGGTGGCGAGAATAAAGCTCGTCTTGTCGACGCTACCACCTTGTTTTCGCGTGCATGCAGAACCCTCATACTATCATCAATACACCACTCTACTCTATGCAGTAGATATAGCCTCAAGAGACACCGCCCTCTAACTTATATGTGACGTGTAAAAATTATGTTCCACGCCGAGTTAGCCAAATTTCAAATCGCTCTCCTCTTCAATTTCACTAGTGTTGTCTCGCCTGTTACTGCGGTTAGTAGACACTCACTAAATCTCTGATCAGATGATTGTGGTGGAAAGGCACCTACAATATCTGGTCTGATTACAGCTGTAGTCGCCCTTGTGTAGAAGATAAATTGACATGGGACATCATCCAGGGACCACTCCCTCTCCCACAAGTTTGATATCGGTTTCTCGCCTCACTGAATACACCTGTAGGAAAACTGGGGTTTTCCATTCAGCGGTCCTTTGCCCCTCAAGATCTTTGACAGTTAATCAAGTCGTTTATGTGTTTATTTTTTGTATCTGTCTGCCGATTTGTGCCTTTCTGTGGGAATGATTCCTGTTGTCTACAAGGACGATGTCCTTTCAGGTGCTCAGATTGCCCTTACTTTAAGCATTGCTGACACTTAGATGACTATGAGTGGACCCCGGGGCACGGACCTTCTAAGTGATGTCCTTGATGCCAGCTTCGCTGCTCTCAGGGCATCCTTAGTGTGCTTTCCTCGCAAGTTGACGTTTGTCACCGCCCGCACTGTACGCCGGGACGCTGGTATCAGTCTCGCCGACTCCACACTCTATGCTCTGGCTAGAACGTCCTGATGGTGTGCGGCGTAGTTAGGCCCAACACTTGCCGAACATCCTTGTCGGCGATGGTAACAACGAAAAAGCTGACTGTGACAACGTCCTGTACATCCCCAGAACACCGCTGCAGCGACAACTGAGACAGCGGCATTGTGTTTTCTCATAATGCAGTTGCAGATGTTTGGTAAAAAAAAAACACGTGATTAAAAAACTGTTGGATATTTCATAGTGATATCCAAACACGAAAATCACTTAGGAAACGTTTCGTGCTCAAAGACAAGTTACGTGTTCTCATTTCAACTCCAAGGATTAATTTATTGGGCGTGAAAATTGGTGAAACGGGTGTTTCCAAAATCAGATTTATCTTTTAAATGTTCTATACAGAGCTTTCTTTAGACGCACAGATACTTTTATCTTTACTAGCGTGCCATAAAAATATGTGGTCACCGTCTAAAGCCACGTTCACTCGAGTCAACGACGGAAAGACTTTACATCAGTTGAGCGCATTGCGCTCAGAGGCGCAGAGGTAAGTGATGAGTGAGTAGAGTTCACGCGTTTCGAGGCCTCGAACCCACAAAATAGCGGTGCTCCAGGGGCTGAAACGTGTGGAGTACTCTAGGCCATGATGATATGGCAGAGATTTTGCTAAGTGCTGAAATCGTCAACACAGCTACGAGGCAGTATGCGCAAGAGCGGTGATGATCTCTTAATTGGTGCTGCTATTCCCGCAAGGAGTTTGACCGTCGTTGAAGATGGGTTTAATAGCAATCCCACAGAGATGCTGGGTTCATACAGATACTCCTGTACTGGCTACGATGTAGCTCAACTTCATATTGATCATGTAGTGATCAGACTACTCGCGTCCCACCAAGGTGTTCACTTTACCCTCATCGGCTCTCAAGACCCTGATTTTAAGAGCCACCCAATTCTCCCCACTTCACTCATGCCCTTGGCTTTCAGCTCCACACTGATCGCATTTTCCTCTTCACCCGTCACACCACGCCTAACTTATTACGACTTCTTCAGTGTACTCGCCTCCTGTTCCATTTTACTTTCTACAATATACATTCTTCCAATAACAAAATCCTTTCAGTAACATTCAATTATATTTTTTACATTTCGTTAAAATTTTGAAATATTTTACCTAATATTTTTTACAACATGTACATCGTGTATTTTCTTATTTACATTTCCATTGCACTATCAATTTTCTTATCTACATACTTATTTATTGCACTCTCTGTTTTACTACCGACATTCTCATTTGCTTTGTTTACTTGGCTACTAAGTATTTTAATGAAAGCACGAAACGGCTTCATGTCAGTATACACTCCCCTGAGACATTCACTTTATCTGCTGGGCAAGAATGGTTTATGAATTGCAAGGAGCTGTGAATTGTATGTTCAGTTGGGTTGCTCTGGCCTCGGCAGTGGTGTGGTACATACTGATTCTTTAGACATTTAGGTTTGTACTATTACTTAATGCTGGTTTGCTTTTCATGAAGTACTTATAAATTTCTGGAAATAGCCATATTTAGGAAAGGACGGAGCTCTTATACGTAACTACATAAAACTATAGAGAATGTCCTATTTATATTGACCACCCACAATAACCCCGTACCGAGGCTCCAAATGAAAAAGTGTTTTACACAAAGGTTATATAATTAAAAGGGGGAAATAATACTGNGAAAAGTGTTTTACACAAAGGTTGTATAATTAGAAGGGGGAAATAATACTGCTGGGGAGCCAGCCTTATATAGTTATTTATTAGTTATATACGAGTACTAACATCAATTTTTTAACTGGCACCATGTATCTATTGGTTAAAAGTTCAATGAAGCTCGCCAAGACCTTTTTAAACATGTTGCACAATGTACACTTTCATAACATGAATTTTAAAAATACGACACAGAAAGTGGGATCTCTACTGCCCGTTTGTAGTACTATCCATATGGGTACTGCAAGGGGTAGAACATTCACTTTAGATGTTCAAAGTGGTGACCATTGGCAGCGATACACAAGTTCAGTCGCTGGATGAATGACAACACTGATTCCTAGTGTTGTCTGCTGAAGAGCATTACAAGCACGCATAAAAATTTCCTGCGTGTTCTATGGAGTTGTTGGAATATCTCGATAGACAGCGCCTGCGAGGTAACCCCAAAGAAAAAAGCCAATTGGGGTTAAGGCCAGGAAACCGAGCAGGCCATTGAAATGGTCCTCCACGACCAATCCACCTACCAGGATATTTTCAGTCCAGAACACGACATACAAACACGGAATTATGTGCTGGGCATCCATCGTGCTTGTAACACATTGTCATTCGGTTCCTTAGAAGACCAGGAAGAATAGTTTGTTTGAAGGTGGCATACTCCCTTCCGTTTCCGTTACCATTCACGAAATAAGGCTCTTTAACCTTATTGTCAACAATCCTACACCAGACGTTAACTCTCCTTTGACGCTGATGGTCCATCTGTTAAAGCCATCGTGGGTTCTCGACGGCCCAATAATGCATGTTCCTCGTATTCACTTGGCCTGCTGAGTTGTAGAACGACGATTCATCGATAAAATAACATCAGAAAAAAAGTTCGGGTTGGCGATAATTTGATGCTGTGCCCATTTACAAAACTCTACACAATTCTGGAAATAATTCCTGTGCAATTCGTGGTGTAGGTGTACATGATAGGGATGGAACGTATGACGTTTAAGAATGCGATGTGCACTCGTTTTCTGAATGCCGATTGTGGCTTCAAATTGGCATGTGCTGACTTGTGGATTAACAGCTACGGCAGAGAGAACAGCAACCTCAGCAGCTTCATATGTGCCAGTTCTACGACGGTTGCGTTGCTGTGGGATCAAATTGACCGCCTCATAAAGCTTCACATCGAGACGGGAAATCATCAGTGTGGACGATGGGGTCTTCTCAAAGTAACGGTCTCTATGGAGTTGTTCCGCCTGACTAACATTACGCCGACCTTCAGAATGAACGACGAGTGAGCAAACCAAACTATTGATAATGGCAATAACAGAACCGCGTGTGTGTGTTTCAGTACAACTCACTTGAACGTGCTACACTGTGTTGTAAAATGATACCAGCACACTCATATGCTAACTTACATTCTCCATAGACGAGCAGCATTTCTACCTTCTCGTTGTTGGAGTACATTTCCATTACGACAACTCTCACCTTGCAGTGTTCTGTATTCGACTGCACACGGATGACTGAGTAGTCACGTCATGTGTGTTCCTTTGTTTCCTCTAAGCGCAACCTCTGTGGAATGGGGTACGCAACTCTGGGTACCTGCACTGTTTACGTCACCTATACATCAAATTCAGAGCGTCAACGTCATACTGCACTGTACCATGCAGTGCAATCGTGCCACAAGGCATCACATAACGGGTCTTCATGAACACTTATAAGTCCCAATGTCTGTGGCGATTTTTGACGATCTGTTTATTAGAATGGTATATTGTGATACATTTTTGAATAGGTCTTGACGAGCTTCATTAAATTTTGATGAATAGAATGGTGCCAATTAAAAAACTGATGTTAGTACTTGTATCTCACTAATAAATAATGCTATAAGGCTGACTACCCAGAAATATTATTTCCCCCTTCCAGTTATACACCTTTTGTGTGAAACACTTTTTCATTTGGAGCTCGGGTACGGAGTTATTGTGAGTTGTCAAGATAAATGGGACAACCTGTACATATAATTTGCTAATTTAGTAAAACCAATTAGGCACTAAATTTGCAGCAANGTCAAGATAAATGGGACAACCTGTACATATAATTTGCTAATTTAGTAAAACCAATTAGGCACTAAATTTGCAGCAAAGAATTTCAAAATAGATCTACTGTCACTTTCTACAATAAACTGAAAATTATCGCAATACAAAAATCATTGTCTTTATCAGAATAGTCAGTTTTTCTTGTATCAAGATACGCACACGAATTAAATTGTACTCTGCCTTAAACAAGATTGAAATTATTCAATATCTCGATAAATTCTTTCCACATTCATAACAACCCATTTGATCACAGTCACCTGTTTACATAAGGGCATCGCGAATACTCTACACAGTTGAGACGCTCGTAGTTAAAGGGACTTGGGCAGGCCTTAATTCGGCAGCCTGCATGAAAGCGCCATCGCACATCAGATTATTACCAGGCCAGTAGGCAGCTTATTGGCAGCAATTGGGACGTTATTGCCCAAACCTCTTGTTATGTTAAACAGCAAGACTTCCCTCCGCCTGACCGAGAATCAGACCACAATTGCGTGATATTACGACAATATACCGTAACATCTCACGCGAGGTCTGTTCTCGCCGTGATACCAGCCTAAAAAGATTCTGCTCCAGAAGACGACCAGAGAATGAATATGCCGACCGCCATAATCCGCATATCCAAGTCAGTTTTCGGCGTCAATATTAAGGGGGTACTTCTCAAGTGAACNATATGCCGACCGCCATAATCCGCATATCCAAGTCAGTTTTCGGCGTCAATATTAAGGGGGTACTTCTCAAGTGAATTATGTAGCAAAGATTTGTTCAATTATAAGATATTTCATGCAGATTCTTGCATCATAAAATCTCCCCTGGCAAATGTCTGCATGTCTTGGTTTTCCAAATTAAGGCTCCCGCCTACATAGCGCTTGAGCTGCGTTGCAGTGTGTTTTAAATACACGTTTTTCAACGAAACTATTACACGTGCGTCTAATTTTCTGATCTACGAAAAANATATGCCGACCGCCATAATCCGCATATCCAAGTCAGTTTTCGGCGTCAATATTAAGGGGGTACTTCTCAAGTGAACTATGTAGCAAAGATTTGTTCAATTATAAGATATTTCATGCATATTCTTGCATCATAAAATCTCCCCTGGCAAATGTCGGCATGTCTTGGTTTTCCAAATTAAGGCTCCCGCCTACATAGCGCTTGAACTACGTTGCAGTGTGTTTTAAATACACGTTTTTCAACGAAACTATTACACGTGCGTCTAATTTTCTGATCTACGAAAAAAAACGCTCACTTCAGACGGTGGCTGTTGAGTGCCTTCAAGACGTCACTCGCATTAGAAACACCATTTCATAGCACTCCAAAAGGTTAAAAACTGCTGTGTTTCGAGCGTCTCATTTCAGAGTAATCTTATTTGTTGAAGTTCCTGCATCCCTAATTTGTGAATGGTTAAGGGGTATAATTGTACGCCATATTGGATTTCTATATTTTTTGCTGTTCTTCTGTTTCAGATTAAATTTTGAAAATGGGACTTTGTTAGGGCATAGGACATCATTTAATTATTGTTTACGGATAATTATTGTCTGACTTCTTGCATTACAACCGCTTTTTATACTCATTTTCAGAAGGTAATCAATAATTATTTCCTACTTATTCCACAAGGTAGGCAAATAAAAGTACTTCACGGTTATTGCAGTTAATTAATAATCTGAGTGATATAGTATGCCTTGTCGAAGAAAAAATTCCAATAATAAGTGCTGAATACATTTTATGGCTAAAAATCTGGTAACACCACACCCTAATGCTGACATCGATGAACACGAACACGCAGTACCGGTAGGTATGTTCTTCAATGGTTGCAAGATCACGCGCGGCATAGGTACAGCACCCCTCAAAACGATTGCAACACTTGAGCTCGTAAATTAATTCCTGACCAACGGGTTAAACTGTGTGCATGAAGGGGTAGTTGATTTTTTCGAATAGCTGAATTTGCCTGGCGAGCACCATTTAGTGCGGCATGGCGTCTCCGAGAGAGGACAGGTCTTCCCCAGCTGGGAAGCACAGCATGCTTATACATCTCTACTCAATGGCACAACGTCCGCCGGGGGAAGACGTGGGCAGGGCAGTCACGTGCGACTTGTAGCCTGTGGACGAGGACTAAGTGCTTCCCCGCGGCGAGCGGCCGGGCCCCGCCCACATGCCTGTCCGTCTCTACAAGGCGAGACGCCGGCTCGTGTCACCCGTACATCACCTGCGCCGAACAAGCGCGTCCCCTCCCTCACTCGAGTCACCGTCCAGCGCAGCTTTACCAATATGGCCATGGTCACGTATATCCAAGTACAATGTCTCGTGTCTCGTTTTTTTTTTATTTCCCAACTCGGGTCTAAATCACGACTGTTGTGGTATCCGGAGGTACGCTTGGTTCACAAAGCCTTGCCACAGAAGGGGCCGCGGTGGCTGAGCGGTTGGCCCGCTCGCCTCCCACCGAGGTGAACCGGGTCAAATCCCCGGCTGGGTCACTCCCGGATTTTCGCAAGTCGGAATCGTGCCGGACAATGCCGCTGGTCGGTGGGTTCTCACGGGAATCTACCGTTTCCCCCGCCCTTGCGATCCGGCGCTGCTCCATACTCACCTCGTTTCACCCCCATCGTCTCTCATGACCTTGTTGTTAAGAGCCACCCAAATCTCAACTGAACTTGCCACATAACAGGCACGCACACAGTAGCGAAATGGCTTGATGATTTCTTTGATTTAGACGTGCCCATTGTCTGATTGGCTGCGCGAGACTCTGGGAACGATCCTTGTGTCAGATTGGCTACAGAGTGCTGCGAAAGGTTCCCTATTGGCTGGGCTGACGGCTGGCAAGTATGGCGCTAATCGGCGAACGGTGTGGAATTCCATCATCTGGCTGGTCAGTGACGCCATTTTGCTCTTCGCGAATCAAACATCTGTTTCACCTCTGTATACTTACCCGTTCTGTGGCTTTTGTTAGTTTCTTTCTGCCCGTTGTGTATCCTAACTGCATGTGCAGAAATCAACATCGCCATTACCCAAGCACTTAATACAGAGGTGAAACATCTGCTTATACCGCGAACTCCAATATGTCAGGACGCAGTTCGCCACTCAGAACCTGGTAACCTACTCGTCGGCAGTCAGCCCAGTCAATGTGGTACCTTACCTTTAGCAGCACGCAGTAGCCAACCAGACACAAGATCCGTTCCCAGAGCCTCGCACAACCAATCAGAGAATGGATACGCCCACATCAAAGAGACGTCTCTGTGTACTTTTATACTCTGTGACCCGTATAGGGGAAAAATCTCGTAGATTGCACATGCGTGCTGCGCAGTAGTCATCTGAATAAGTGGGAATTACACTGTTTAAAGCAGCTAACAACACCTGACGTATTCAACTGTCACTTCAGTCAATTAAACTAATGAATTAGTAAAAAAAATCCCATTTTTCTTCACTTATTGATTCACTGACATTTTCCACTGATTCTTGTTTTTCAGCGATTTGTTTTTTGACTGATGGATCAGTTAAACTAGGTGTATAAAATGAAATAACAACACATACACTAATAAAAACCCATAATATATACTTTTCAATACGTGGGTTTTGTCTTTTATAATACCATTTTACAAGGTAACATGGGCATTCAGTATTTCATTTCGTTTTCGTCATAGATCCCGGTTTGGAGGTTTAAACTGCATTGAATGTGGTGAAGTGAGTAAATTCATAAGTACTGGTTGTGTTAATAGTCCTAATGTTACAAATTGAATTAAAAAACTAAAAGAAATTGCATATAATTCAAAGCTACACATTTTCCATTAATTAATTTTAATATACGTATTTCCCCCTAGAAGTAAGCGTTGCTTTCGTAGCTCAGTTGATAACGTGACGGTCTGAATGCGAGTATAATGTGGGTTCAAACCCTGAACCTTGCAATTTTACTTTACTTTTACTAAATTGTTCAACACAAACAGTGACTATCAGAAATATGTCTATTTCTCGTAATTATTTAGCCATATTAAATAAAAGCAGTATTTAATTTGCCACATGCAGTTGGCTGTCACTTATTCAATCAATGAAATTGTTTTACTGAAACAGTCAGTGGTTTTCCATCGATTCTAAGTGGAGCCATTTACAATGATTCGAGTTGTTGAATTTGACTGCGAATCAGTGATTTTCCCCTAATTCCAGTTTAGAGTGTAGTTTAGATGCAAGTGGAAAATATTGAATTTAGCCAACGTAGTTTATTCACCTACAAGAGTGAGTGGATCTGCTGAAAATGCAAAATTAAACAAACACGTTCATCATTGTGGATAATGTGCGACTTTGACAGTTGTACTGGTTGAGAGAGAGATTTCGGTGGCTCTTAACAACGAGGTCTTGAGAGCCGATAAGGGTGAAATGAGTTGAGAATGGAGCAGCGCCGGAGTGCTAGGGCAGGGGAAATGGGAGATCCCGCCGACCAGCGGCATCGGCTGGCACGATTCCCACATGCGAGAATCCGGGAGTGACCCAGTCGGAGATTGAACACGGTTCGCCTTGGTGGGAGGCGAACTGACTAACCGCTCAGCCACCACGGCCTCTAGTTGCACTGGCGATGGACGATTTATTGTTGGGGACGTACATAGAAGACAAAACTCGGCCTACCTCATCTTTAGTCCATGAGATTAAGTGACATTGTGAAACTGCTATAAACACATTTACCTCTTGATTTGCCAGTTTGGTGTTACAATATGTATTAAAAAATGGGAAAATAAAAAGTAGCAACTTTGAGGGTAAAGAATTTAAATAATGCATTTTTATGCGATGTTGAGATGTCGAACTACTTTTACTAATGTTCCGTCATCATTACTGTAAATATGCCTATCCGTGTTGAATTTTAAATAAATGCATTTACTACAGTGGATATTTTTAAATGTTGATTTCAAAAGTGTTCAANCCTATCCGTGTTGAATTTTAAATAAATGCATTTACTACAGTGGATATTTTTAAATGTTGATTTCAAAAGTGTTCAATGAACCGCGCAACTGGTGATTAGGAATGTTGTTAATATTTTACAATCTCCGCTTAATGTGCTGTAGTTAAGGATGTCGAGGGAACGGCTTGCTCAATGCCGTGTCCACAAAATTAACAAAAGCCGAGAAAGGATGTTAAAAATTTCGGTCCCTTGGTGGGTCGAAGACACGCAGTTTGGTCACCATCAGATATTGGTCGTAATTGGCTAAGAAATATTTTCATGTAAAACCACAGGGTGGGAATGGTGTGAACAGGGTGGATAAATTGAGGTCTCCCTAATCAACAAACCATTTTTTACCAAAAAAAAAAAAAAANGGAATGGTGTGAACAGGGTGGATAAATTGAGGTCTCCCTAATCAACAAACCATTTTTTACCAAAAAAAAAAAAAAGACAAAGTTAGCATGTTTTTTTTTTCCTTCAACAAATTACTTTGTGATAACCATGAAAGTTTNAAAAAAAAAAAAAAGACAAAGTTAGCATGTTTTTTTTTTCCTTCAACAAATTACTTTGTGATAACCATGAAAGTTTATTTGAGACAAATGAAAGGTTTTGTGTCAACCACAAAATATTTGGCAAGATGAATTCCCACAAAACATTTTTTAACTGTTACGATATTTTTTTTCTGTGCAGTTAAACCATTAGCGGTCTCTTCACCTAATATCATAGAGACGTTGGGGCGTTGAACACAGAAGGAGAAGGCTGTCATACAAATAGTAAACTAAGAGTACANCCTAATATCATAGAGACGTTGGGGCGTTGAACACAGAAGGAGAAGGCTGTCATACAAATAGTAAACTAAGAGTACATGGTAGGTAAGTAAGCAACTCCACAGAGACTAAATGGCGTGGCGGTTCCTTTTATGTGGACGTACTCATTCTCTGATTGGCTGTGCGAGGCTTTATGGACGGGCCTTGCGTGTGATTGGGTAGTGCATGCTGCGAAACGTCGTTCACTAATGGCTGGGCGGTCGGCTGACAAGTAGGTTACCAGCTGTTGTTTGGCGAACAACGTCCCAACATTTTGCTGGCCAGGGGCGCCATTTTGCTGGCTTTTGAAACTGGAGTTTGCGCTGGTTGCTTCACCTCTGTATTCTTATGCCTCTATGTTTTAAGTATATTGTGTTCATATGTCTATATTATTGTCAGACTACTATATAGCTGAGGTGTTTAAAGCCCCTGTCACACAGTCAAATTTTTCCGTCAAACTGCTTCTAATAAGTCTGGTCAAATAAAGTTGGACAGTTATGACATCATCGAAACGTCATTAACGCCGCCATTTTGTCTGAGAGAGTTCGATGACTTCAGTTCCCATTAAACATTTGCAGATTGGACCTTTTCTAAAATTGCTTTGATGTTTGACGGTCTCAGCCAATCAGAATCGTGCACGACAGAAATGGACGCCAAGAAACTTAAAAATAACGAACGATTGCTGGAAACGAAGTAGGTTATGAAGATGATTAATTTATGTAAAAGCTGTATGGGCATGAATGTTATTTTAAGTGAATATTGCACATAATATTATAAACTCAGAGGCATTAAATTTAATTGTGCAGGAAACATCTCTGATAAATAAAATTACAACATTTCTTACATGTATTCCTGTAATGGACTGCATGGAAAAACAAAAGCAATATCTCACTATGAAAATATTTTTTTAATAATAATGCAGATTAGATTCTCCCAAACATCTGACAGTGTGACACATTTTCAAACNATTAGATTCTCCCAAACATCTGACAGTGTGACACATTTTCAAACACATTCAAGAATATTTGATAACATTTGTTGGAAGGAAAAATTTCATGGCCGTACTTTGTCTTCAAATTTTATTGTCAAATATTGTTGACGGCGAAAATTTGATAGTGTGACAGGGGCCTAATGTAATATGTTTCCGTAATTTTATACACATAATTTTTTACAAAAACCTTTAAAAGTGGAATAATTTTGGGAGGTATTGCACCTGCAGACTGGTTAGCAACTCTGGCGGGTGGTGCCAAGTCAGCACTCACGACTGCTGGCAGACGCCGCGGGCGGGCGAAAATGCTGGGTCGTTCGTCCCTGCAATCATGAACAGGTGGGCCACAGCGGGAGGCTTAGTCACGAGTCGGTATAAAGCGTCCCCCTGGACTCTTCTCAATTCCCGCTCCCCTCCTCCCTTCCTTCCACCTCCTCAACGCCCTCCCGCTCACTTTTCCAAAATAATTTGCCGGCCACGTGTTCACTTTTATACCTCCGAAAATATTACATGCGGCTTCCTCTTACATCCTCTGCTCCTTTCTCGTCATTCTTCACCAAACCTTACATATTCGACNAAAATATTACATGCGGCTTCCTCTTACATCCTCTGCTCCTTTCTCGTCATTCTTCACCAAACCTTACATATTCGACGATCAGGTTTCAGTCTCAACTACAAGTTATTCACCAATAACTTAGAATTTCTTTAATTAGTCCTTTCCAAAAAAAGAAAGAAAGAAACCTCTATAACTACGTATGTATTTAATGATAATCCACAATGTCACATCTGCAATTTGNCAAAAAAAGAAAGAAAGAAACCTCTATAACTACGTATGTATTTAATGATAATCCACAATGTCACATCTGCAATTTAAGTTTTCGACGCCTCCAAAGAGTAGCACTCTAGCTATGGAAATGGTGGGCGTTTCGTATATAACACAGTGACAATTAATACTCGTAGTATGTTCCAGTGACGCGTAAATGTTGTGCTCGTTTATATACCGGATGTATCTAAATTAAGATTGCTAGATTTAAGTCAGAAAAAATGTTTTTTTTTTTTTTTCAAAACTAACGTAAACCTTCCCTGAAACTTTATGCTACGTAGAGCCTCTTTATGCCAGGGAGGAGAAACTAGTGTAGCACTTCCGGGTCGCTTTTTTTTTTTTGGTAGTAGTTACAGTAAACCTCCCTGTCGATAATAGCTGCGCTAGTAGCAAGCGAGTACGGTGATTTTTGTTGCTGTTTTTTTGTTCGCCTAGTGAATGTTCGTTGGGGTTAGTGAGCACGTGATTAGAATTTGGTCTTGGATACTAAATAATTCCAATGCCCCTTATTTNGTTGGGGTTAGTGAGCACGTGATTAGAATTTGGTCTTGGATACTAAATAATTCCAATGCCCCTTATTTGTGGGGGGAGTAAATGCACCGCCTTGATGTATTGTGGGTTTTCCAGGGGCACTAAAATTTCAGTGTCCTTGTCACGTGTTTTATTTTTTTGTGTTATTGTACTGTAATGTCAGCAAACGTAAGCGTGCCACAGTATTCTTCTCAGCGTAATGCACCAGCACCAGTAACTCGGCCGACTCCTCGAATATGTTCCAAGTTTGACAAATGTTCCAACAACCAACTGATTATGTGTAATTGCAACTGTTGAGTAAACGCCACAGCAAGTTATGTGCCGATTTTCGGTGATGAGACGGGACGACTATAAAAATTAAATAAGTATTGGTGAGATGCACTTGCCAAAGAAGACTCCCATCTGTGGTCTACGGAGTAAGAAGAAAGGAACGTCGATCTTTTTCATCGTACTACTAGAGTCTACAATTGTGACACAGCCTGACCATTACCTAACTTGTAATGTTTGCTTTTTTTTCTCTTCTCTACTCTGAAAATTCTAAGAACACGATTTGACTTACCATGTGAATGATTACCCTNTGCTTTTTTTTCTCTTCTCTACTCTGAAAATTCTAAGAACACGATTTGACTTACCATGTGAATGATTACCCTTGGCAAATCCCATTTTGAATCTGGTGAATATTTCAGTATGAAAAGTTAGCGACTCATCTGAAGTAAAGGTTCACAATACCAGAAATTGGTACATATTGTTACGAATAAGCTTTCAAGTCAATTCATACCTGAAAGGTGGTATGGGCGTACCTAAATAATGAGTCATGATTAGGTAGAGCACGACAGTACAAGATGGGGTTTATTGAACATAAGGATTATACAATAACTATTTGCGTGACTATTGTTCGGGAGAGCTTAAATGGACTACCAAGATGCTAATTAATTATATTAAGTTTTATTACCGCACGCCACTACTATTACAATCTGATTGGAAAGTCCCCACCTTGTTCATGTTGCCGGAGGCTGATTCTAGGAGGCGGTTAACGACTGCCGGACACACCCATCTTCAGTGGTATTCGTTCCAATGGCCCGACGACAAAAGACGCCGCTCCCAGTGTTAAGCTGGCATATATCGGGCGCGTTGTTTAATATTTTCGGTCCCGTTTATTGGCCGGTGGAGGGGGTTTCTGCAGCTGCCTTTCGCAAGGTATTACTGCAATCACGCTCGTGCCCTGGTTCAATGTTTGAAGGTGTGATCAGGCAGGCCCTCCAGCTAAGGCCTGATCACTTCATAACAATATGTATTGATAGTACTATTTATAACAAAAGCATAGTCGAATTAGTATATGCCATATACAAGCTAAGATACATGACGGAGAGGAGAGCAATGAAAACAAGGGGAAATGTGGGGTAAAATACATAAAAAAAAAAAATTATTGAAGAGGTCTAAAAAAGGCCACAAAACTTCACAAATGACCCCAGAACTGTGATTTCACA
>NQII01011445.1:0-17373 GCA_002778355.1 Clitarchus hookeri
TCCCCTCCCTTGTCCTTCTCGACAAACTAAGCACAGTTCACCTGAAGATGAGTGTTGAAACGCACATAAATATTGAGGGAGGATGATCACTATGGTGTGTGCCTGCCAATCAGTGACCTCACCCCCTGAGGTGGGTGAAACCCGAGCACAAGCTATAAATTACTTGTTTGCCCTTGAAAGATGTGTCAGGGTAAACTCAGAACTTGCTTCTATGTACTCATATTTCATGGAGGACTACCTTGTCTCAGGGCATACCGAAAAAATTCCAGAAAATAAAATTCATTCAACTCCAAGCTATTACATTCTCCATCACTCAGAGGTTAAACAAGGGATTTCCACCAAGTGGTGAGCCACTGGTCTATTTTGGCTACGAGTTGGGACGTGAACTTACGTGACATGCTGCCTTCCATTCGACTGTACTGCTACCAATGCTATCACCCAAACCTGTAAAATATTTGTTTAGTTTGCAGCATTTGTCACATGGGTTACATTCTAGCATATAACCGGCTGCATGTCGCCCACTCTGTTATTGACACTCGTCTATTATAGCCCTTCAAGTGAAAACAGTTTTCTTTCCCCTATATGCACATGTGAATGTGTGTGAATGTATTGTGTGTGTGTGTGTGTGTTGTATATACGGGTGTATACATACACAAACACACACATATTATTTTTTTCCATTTTTCTTTACTTTCAATCTTTAAATGTGTGTATGCTTTTCGTGTTAAATGTGTACAGTTGAGTTATATTGATGTGTGATGGGTCAAGTGTCAGATAAGGCGACCATACCTCAACTGCATCTTAAAGTTGTTAATAAATAAATATGTTGCCCATCAGTCTACAACCATACTGTGGCAAGCAATGCGTTCTCCGTGGTCGCTAGGTACCAGACAGCGGTATTGATCACAGGAGAGAGCGCACACAGCTTTGCCAACACAGGGGACGGCAAGCTTGCCACCTTCCCCTCACGTCACCTTGGCAAGATAGCAGTTTCCTTTAACAGGGCACATGCTCTTCCACAATGACAGCGACGGTAGTCATGCTAACTGCAACTGCATTATATATCTTTTACCACCCTTAAGTCACATATGTATAGAGCCTGAGGACTGGGTAATGGATATGTGATAATAGGTTAATAATTCAATTTTAAAAAAATCATCTTATTTTTCTGCAAGGTTCAAGAGTTTCCGCTCAATAAAACTTGTGTGGTGCGCCGTGTTCAGGCTATTTTTTCTTGGCATGAAGGGGAGGACTTATGTGTCAGTCTACAGACTAATTTCTTTCGCAAGATGTCAAAATATTAAACTAATATATTTCATTAAAACAATATGTTAGTTTTCTTCTAGAAAGGATTGAACACTGATGCAAATTTTTGAGTTTTTGGAGGGGTCAAAGTCAATCACAATACATCAAATTTGATCGTACAAACATTTAGATCTTACGAGATAACTCATGGGAACCATCACCATATTTAACAAATATAACGTGTAATTTTGCTGCTAAAGTTGTGCAAAAACAGCCTAAGTAAAATTTTAACGCAGTTTTTGTGTATAGAGTCACAATCTGTCTAAATTCAAATAATGACTTCATTGAGTTAATGATTATTTTCTCAGGAACCATGAAAGGTTGTAATTTTGAAAGTTGATTGTACAAGAATTTTTTCATTTAATTATGACTTTAGATTTTATTTTTATTGCTTCATGCAGCACACTTAAAGTGTAAACCTAAGAGTCTAAAAATAATTTATACGAGTTAAGCCTACATTGGTACTTTCATTGTTTCTTCAAACTTCCACAAAGAAGTACACTTAAGTACACAATCTATAATACACAGTACTTTTAGTTACCTTGCTGAGGTACGTAGTGACTGGTTCTTCACCTCCTTCTGTGTACCAGAACTTGATAGTCTTATCGTCACCGACTGTGACGAACTGCGTGCCATCCGGGACGAAGGACAGGCCCCTCACGTAGCCACTGTGTGCCTGGAAGCTCCGCAGGTTCTTCCGCTGGGGCAGGTCCCACAGCCGCACCTGGGCCACAAGAAAGGCAGAGACATTATTCCCGTGGCATCATAGATTCATGTCTTATGCAGTCCACAACAAAAAACCTACACACAAGAGGCAGAAACTATACATGACACAAAGAGATGCCTGTAACCTCAATCATTTCTAAATCAAATCTCAAAAGGAATTTTTGTCCGTGGACACAAAGTGGCATATGCAGTGTAATGAATTGGTAATTATTGAGAATAGGGGCTTTTCTGAAGGAAACATAGTACACCCACAAAAGTAACATAAATGGGTTCTGCACAGCTTACCTTTATAATAGTGAGGAGTGCGTAATGGTAAAATAAGTAATACGAGGAGTTTGGCCGCTTTGCTTATGTCAGACGCCACGTTGGATAGCCATGTCATGTTGTCGGCGCAGACGTGAACTGCATTCAGTTGCTGTTTAGATGCAATGCAGCGCGGTTTGTGAGTTGTGATGTTCGAATCCGACCGTGCAAAGACTTGAGGGTGGCGGGTATTATTTGGACGTTTTAGTAGATCATGGTGTTTTGTCAAGTGACGTAAGGTACAAGTCATGCACAATGGTAGTTGAATTGGCAGAGGACAGTGGAATTGTACCAGCTGCATACCTCCGGCATGTTTTCCTGTTACTTTAAAACCCAAAAATCCTAGATTATAATAAAATTGTAGATTAGATTAAAGCCCTAAAATCCTAGATTAGAATAAAATTGTACATTAGATTAAAACCCTACATTCATTCGTTAGATTAAAACCCTACATTCCTAGGTTAGATTAAAAATGTAAAATAGTAATCCAGTCATTGTGTAGTTAGGTAAAGTTACGTTAGGTGGGCAAATGTTAAATTGAGGAATTTTTGTATTTTTTGTGGGTGTATTTTTAGTGATTTTACCCCACAATTTCCCTAATCTTCATAGTCCTCCCCACCAGCGTATTTGTGGTTTGTATTGGTAAATTAGTGTTCTGTGTAATTAGTAGAGTGGAAATGTACCACTTTCTATCATTTTTTCTTTTATTTTCAGAAAAATCCCTATGCTCAATAATTACCCTATGTTTTATATGTATGTGTTTTACACCTATATGTTTGTATATGTGTGTTCACTTTGTAACTCTGACATGTTCTACACCCTAAAGCAATTTTGGCTCATTTTTGGGTCTACAGAACGCATTATTATAAATTAATAAATAAAATTGTGATATCACTTGGGTGACACATGAATACAAGTGAATAATGTTGCGATAAAGTATTTATAAATGATAGGTCAGAGTTTTTTTTACATTTTCTTAGCAGTAAATATTAGTGCCAAGTTAAAATTATAATATAATTTTACCTTTGTATTTAGATGTTTTAGAAGTTTGCGTTAAACTTCTTCATTTTGCTGTACCTAGTGTAGTCTCTGAGGTAACCTTAAGTGGTTGTGCCTTGGCAGTGCCAACGAGACCCATGACCTTACCGCAAAGCTTTCTTCTTGGTGGGAACATCATTTGATAGACACAATGAGACAGTCTTTCTTACTGACATCACTGCTTGTTCTTGGCTGTAGGAGCCATTAACATCCACAAAACTTTTGATTTGAACTTTTTATCAACTGTGCTACATTTTTAAAGTTTTGTTTATTAATACGTGTTAATAATACGCATTATAATATAATGAGGACAACCAGGCCTCGAAGGCCGATTATCCGAAGAGGACGAATTCGAGAGGGGTGGAGTTCCAGACGTTGCCACGCTGATACGTACTAGAATTCTCTCACCACCAGTCACACCGCGTAAATTGGAAAACGGTAGAGGAAAGCATAACCTCGATACACATTCAAAATGACTCAGACCCCCTAAACGACCTAAGTTCTCATTGTCAGATATTAGGAAAGGACAGCCGGCTATTCCTACACCTAACCAACATCTCAAACCGGGCAGACACGACAAAACTCATCACGCCACTGGCACCACTGTTGCTACCATACGCTCCACAGTTCCTGTGGATTCAAATATTAAACGACCAAACAACATCTCTAAAGGTAAAAGTCGAAAACCTGCAACAAGTGGTGGACTTCATTCTCCTACCCTTAGAACGAATCCAGAGGACGCAATTATGGTCAGCGATCCACATACAGTGGACACTAAAGGAACCGCTGATCGTGTCCCACATACACCCGAGCCACATGACACCGAACATAAACCCCAAACATCAAAGCAAGGCAACACAAGCATCCCATACACTTGCGTCCTCAAGTGTACAGACGGAGAATGGACCTACATCCGCAGAAAGCAGTAATCCAAACAAAAGGGCCCCGGCGTTTGAAATCGCCTACCATGGAGGGCACGTCCATGGCAACGACAACAGCAAACCTCGCAAGAACCCTCACAAGAATGCTCAATTACCTTTTTGGAGGAAGCAGTGAGAGAACTACAGAGGCGTATTGTTCTTTGCAACCTGTCCGATACTTTGAGAGATTCATCGCATATCTCTGTTGTAAAGGTTACGCTTCAATCTTACAATTTGGACACATCCCCGATAGGGTTTGTTCCATATTCGCCCGGTGTAGAACAGTAATCGAAGAAGCGGACGGTTTCACAGACATCTGAAAACCGTACGTGGAGGCAAAAAAAGAGGCCAAGAGGCCAATGCGGAACAAACCACGGCGTACCAAATGCAAAGATTAAACATAGTCAGCACTATAACCGCTTTGGTTCAGAAAACAAAAGCTGTCACCTTGAGCAATTCATTAACCGAACCACTCGTCAAGAACACGAACAGCTATTGCAACTTTGCGGTACGTTGTTTACTTCTTACATGTGGCTAGTACTTAAAATGGTGAACGTTACCATCCAACAAACAATTAGAAACACTACTATGATCACATAAAAGACACCTTTGCTGACGACAGTATTTACATTGAAGACGTTGACTGGTTGGATTCATTCTTTACCGCGAATAACTTAGATCCTGTCCTCTTTTATACAAACTTCATTCAGATTCAAAGTAAGATGATGAAGAGAAAGAGAATTAACGGCATTGTGTTGGAACGTCCGACCAACACAGGTAAATCTATGCTCAAGCGTTTATTAACTGCGCCTCTGCAACCAACTCTCATTAGTAGAGAACGTGACCGCACTGGTTTCCATTTTGACAAGCTCCCAAGAGCAACTGCAGTATTATTCGAGGAACCTTTGATTGATAACACAAATGTGGGCACGTGGAAACTCCTATTGGAGGGAACACCAATCGCTACCGACATGAAACATCAAGACAAAGAGGTCATCAACCGCGTACCGGTATTCCTCACAACCAATGTTCCGCTGTATAATTGGTGCGAAGCTGTCGAACTGTAGCCAATAAATATGAGGGTATACCACCACACTATAAACACGAAAATAGCTCATCATAATTTAAAGAGTGTGGATAGTGAAATACAGCAGCCGCCTAGAGTGTTAACGACAAATAGTATATTTGTGCATATGTTAAAATACTTTGCAGAAATCAATACAGCACTGGGGGAAACAAGTTCCTTAAATTCTGTAACCGAGGAATAGGTAAAAACCATCCCCCGACGCTGCTACAGCCTTCGCTAAGCATGCTATTACAATCACTAACCTAATTGCAATTTCCAATTTCGATGATCTGACAGAACTGTTAAATTGAGTTTCAGGTCATGCCGGGGACAAAACGGAAAAAACCTCAGACACTGACTCCACCAGAGACACCAAGTAAATATGGGCAACAATCCGGAGGAGAAGATGAAGGTGTTACCGGTGGTGAAGGAATGGGACAAGCATACCAAGGTAACCAAGATGGATATGGTAAACACATGTACCAAACCATTCCATCAAACATATATCCAATTGCACAAACAACTGTACACGGTACCTTTCTGCAAACGTTTTGGTGGGACGCTGACTTCAGCACAGATCAAAAACCCATATTGTTGCTTTACAGAAACCTCGCTTTCTGGACTGGTACTAAAAATTCTAAATTCACAAACACATACTTGCAGCAAGACATGTTCTTCGGAATGTGTAATAAAGCCCTTGGTATTAAATTGTCAAACCTTAAATTCTCTATTTCGAATCAGGCAACTCTTAGGCAACGTCTCCTCACACAGGGACATACATCACCCACNCAAACCTTAAATTCTCTATTTCGAATCAGGCAACTCTTAGGCAACGTCTCCTCACACAGGGACATACATCACCCACAACACGGGATTTCAAGTCTTCTCAAAATCTTATCATTTGTATTGCAGATAGGTTATACAGAGAAGAGGAATATTCAATTGATGAATTGCTCCCAACATATCACCGTTCAGGGATTACCGTTATGCCAGACAATGATGACCAAGATCTGCTCACCTACGAAGAATTAGCTGTTGGACACGCTAAACTTTTCACATTCCATGCTCCGGACCCCTCTCAATGCGGTTGGTGGGACACAGACTTCACGAAGCAAACAATTCAAGAGAAACTATTACCTGGAAGAACTGGTACAACGTTCTTAGGTAATACAGAATTGCATACAGATTACATAATACAGAATTGCTTACACCAACTGTTGAATTGTATTATTGACCCGCCCTACTCAATGTTGCCATTAACAGACCTGCTATTTATTTATCTATGCCTAAAATTCCNTGTATTATTGACCCGCCCTACTCAATGTTGCCATTAACAGACCTGCTATTTATTTATCTATGCCTAAAATTCCTTTTGAAAATGGAAATATGAAGTTTAAATACAGGCTACGAATGCAAATATCTCTTGATTATGAAGTTGTGATGGCTCCATTCACCAAAGATTGCTCTGGCATTGCGCGTTCCCATTGCTGAAGGCACAAATAATAGGTACAAACTACAAAGACTACTACCCTGGCTTTGACAACAAATTTTAATTACACTTAACCTACGGGTAAAAAAGAGGGCACTGGCAGGGCCGACAAGCACTAACACATTTCTTGTGTTAGGCTGGAGGGGTAGTTCCTCCCGGCACTCAACAGTGAATACCTTTCCTTCTTCCTACACTCTCTTCCANTAGGCTGGAGGGGTAGTTCCTCCCGGCACTCAACAGTGAATACCTTTCCTTCTTCCTACACTCTCTTCCACTCCAATCTTCCGATGAACACCTCACGTAATGGCCACTTCCGAGAAACTGGTTACACCTAGTCTACCATCCGATCATCGCCCTGACGATCGGCAATCGGCGAGAGACACAGGGGGGAAGAGTAATTATTGCACTTAAAGTATGAAATTGTAAGGGACCCACAATAGCGACTTTTCTGTAAAAAATTAAAAAAACCGAAAAGTGGTATATTTACACTTTACTGAATATGCAGAACACGAATATACTAGGGTCATTAAAGCCCGACTAATTTCGTAATATGTGCCCGCCTAAGCTAACTGAACCTAACCACACAATGGGTGAATCACTATTTTACATTTTTAAACTAACCTAGGGTTGCAGAGTTTTAAACTAACCTAGAATTGTAGGGTTTTAAACTAACCTAGGATTGTACAGTGTTAATCTAACCTAGGATTGTAGGGTGTTAAACAAACCTAGGATAGTAGGGTTTTAAACTATCCTCTGAATTTAGGGTTTTAATCTTACCTAGGATTTTAGAATGTTAATCTAACCTACGAATTAAGTCTAATCTAGGATTTTAGGGATTTAAAGGAACCGTAAAACGCACCCAAAGAATATGAATTAACTCACCTAGGTAGGCAGTTGGTACAATTCTGCTGTCCACGACCCATTCAACCGTCACGCATGTGAACTCAATCCACAAAACACCACAATCTACTAAAAAAATCCAATAAAACCTGCCACATAGGCGAATATTATGCACAGAAGCACTCGTTCTTGCACCCTCCAATCTTAAATCACAAGCATTTGCACGGTCGGATTCGGACATCAAAACTCACAACCGAAAAAAACACATCTGCACTGTGTCGCGTCTCAACTTCANCTCACAACCGAAAAAAACACATCTGCACTGTGTCGCGTCTCAACTTCAACTAATAGCATCTCAACTTCCGCATAAAATTCTGTGTCGATGACGTGTACAGACCCCACAGCCAATAAGGCAATGGCACGATGCACATTTATTCACGTTAATAATGTATTACTTCACCAAAAATCATGGCCTCCGACGTAAACAAAGCTGCGAACTGCTCGTACTTTTAACTATTCTATTTAAGATGTTCTACTTATTTTAACATTAGGCCCTCCTGAATTTTACCAAGGTAAGCTGTGCAGAACCCATTAATGCTACTTTTGTTGGTCTAAGACGTTTCCTTCAGAAAAGCCGCTACTATAGATAATTACCCACAGATACCTAAGGTCATGAGTTCATTGTGACTGAAGCAACCAGCATTTTTTTTAGTCTTCAACCATACTTATGGTGTCTTAATAAGTTCTGTACTAGGTGCATGGCAGGCTATGAGGCAGAAATTTTATAGGCTAATATACTGACAATATAATCTATAAAGCACAAAACACACTGATGTGTGGCGAGAGATTCAAACCAACTGGCAACAAGTATGTTCACAATCATTCACAAAAAAGATGGTAACATAGTTCAAGAATCCATCAGCCATACTTCACTTCACCACGTACGTGCATACTAAACACTAAAAGTTAACTCTACGTTTAAAGGAAGAGCACACTGACCTCACCATCGTAGGAGCCGCTGACGAGCCACGACAATCTGAAAGGATGTTTGCCCAAACATGAAACACCATCTCGATGTCCATCCAAATTGCTAACAAACGGCTTGGCAAACACCCTTTCCAACTTTGTGGCATTCAGCGCCCTTACGTATTCACGGGGCGCTTCGAACGGGTGCAGGCTTGGATCATAATTTCGTGGAACTGTGGGGTAAAACACCAAACCAGGCACTATCACTGTATGCGTATGTAACCGTTTATTTACAATAGAGTAAACAAAAAATAAATAAAATACATATGAATGTGCGGAGCGAAAAGCAAAAATATACCGACTCCGTTTTAACCTCTGCGTCAGTACAGTAAATAATTTACGTAACCTCAAATACTTATGAAAACAGCAAAATTAACTCATACAAACATACCTTTAAAAATATCTTTTTTTGTCTCTCGTAAATAATTATCTGGGTTTCTACACATAACTTTAACTTTCATTTTGTATGCTAGTTCTTGGATGTTGTGTTCAATACAACTCTCCACTTAAACACAAAATTATTATTTCCATTCCATCGCACATGCAGCCCACATGGCCACATGGTACAGGTGAGTCACAAAGTATAAACCAAACTGCTACTTTGTAGCAGATACACGAATAATCTAAATAAGAACACTTCCGAAGTAACAGATACATTTAGTATCAGTTTAACATTTGCCGCCAGTAGGTTGCNAGTAACAGATACATTTAGTACCAGTTTAACATTTGCCGCCAGTAGGTTGCGCTTTCAGTTTCATGTATTAAAATATAACAAAATTTTAATTGTATTTAAAATATGTGGTTAAGATGAAACACTATTTCTTGGTTTAGATTTGAAGACTGCACAGTTGAGTGATTTAATTTTTTTTTTGGAGGATAATTAATTTTTAACTTACTTCTCCTTTACACGATTTTTTAATATAGCAAGTTCATTATCCTCCTTTAAAACATGTTCGCGTAAATGAAGTTTTTATAATGATCTTGTTTTTATTCATACTTTATTTCACTGTTAAATATTACACACAGTACACCAACTCTAACCATGTACTTGACAACGTGCATACTCAATAATGCACGTATATGATACACACCCACTTGAAACTGTGCATCTGATACACGACACTACTCGGCCATCGACTAACGATGATGAAGACCACTTATTCGTATTCTGCACATGTACCCTACATTGACCTAACCCAATCATACACAACTATTAAAGTCACATTATTAACATAGGTGAAAGTGTTTTATTAAATCTTTATTTTTAAACGACAAGCACTATGATATGAATAACATACTTCTACCAATTTGAATTTAATCAAACTGCATTTCAAATTGGTTAGAGTTTCTACCTATACATATACCACAAAACATTTATTTTCAATCAGTTTTCTAACCTGAAATCCAAACCTTGCCATTTTCGCTAGACATGTTGGCAGGAAAGCAGTTTAATGTTTGGGACACCATGATATTGGTTGTGCGCAGCCAGCAACATCAGCCTAGTTCACCTTTAGTCTATGTCAGGTACATCTCTGTAACTTGACGTGAACCGCACGTTCACGAGTCCCTTGTGGGCACTCTGACTGCCGTAGGCATGTCCACACACCACACACACCACACCGACGGGCTTGTGGGAACGAGTTAGAGAGTACATTATATCATCAGTGTAATTGCTTCAGTGTTTCTAATTTATTCAGTGTTATTAATAGCATCAGTGTATTGCATCAGGGTATTTATTCAGTGTTATATCTTCACTGTATATAATTAATATAATAATTGTAATCATGGAAGACAGTCGACACAACCACAGCCGGGGAGATTTGACATTGTACACTTGGCAATACTGTGGCTGGTACGATGGAAAGGTTTAGTATTAATATAATCATTTTTATTGTGTATTTGTATAAGGGAAAATTATGTTGTCTAAGGTTAATTTAATTCATGTCACTTTCATCTCATAATCATTTTTTAGTGTATATTGTACTTCATTATTTCGCTGCTTGGCGTCCACTGTGTTCAGGTAGCGGAAACCAGCCAAGGCTTCCTTCCAGTTCTCCTCGGCACTTGAACACATCAAGATGTGTAAGTCTCTTGCTTCGCAAAGGCCCTCGGTGCCGCCATCTTAAGCTAAACTCATATTCACAGCTGGAGACTTCACTTAAGGAACTGGATCATTAATTTTATTTGTAATAGCGCCGAGGGGAGAGCAACCTTATTCTCATAGGAGAGTTGTTAAGTGCAGTCGCGTTTCACATTGTAAAGCCACATGGTCGCTCGCAGTTCCGGGACGTTAAGGCCACGTGTTTTGTACTAAAGTTGTGTGTATTCATTAAGGAGTCGCAAGGAATAAATAACTCCACAATAATCGTAAGTGCTTAATTTGTAATTTAATTAAGGCGTGCAAGGTAGCCTACAGCCATCGTGTGTGGCAGAGTGTTAACAAGAGTCCCCTAGGCCTTCGACCGAAACGACCCTCATTTCATCAACTCACCGCAGAGCTGTGGCGCCGGGCACATATTTCAAACATCCTCAGATCTGGTAACACCACACGTCAAGTTGGCTTCCCCAACTAGGGACGGGAATTTCACCGAGTCAGTGTTTGACCACGTCAAACTTGGCATGGTCGAGGTTACCCAACGCTGGTTGTGTTGGATTACCCGGCGCCATAACATAGTGGAGTTAATGATGAGAGTCATACGGTCGACGGCCCAGGGGACCCTGGATATCTCCATCAGTTTGACGTGAACCGCGCGTTCAAGAGTCCTTCTTGCCCCCTGGGACTGCCGCAGTATGTCCACACCAGACGCACCACACCGACAGGCTTGTGGGCACGAGTGCATTAGTGTTCATTATTTATTCAGTTTATTTTGTCAGTGCATTTGTTAATAGCATCAGTGTATAGTTAATTAATAATTTGTTTTGTCATCGGAGACAGTCTGCCCAGTCAGAGACATGTGACATTCTACATTTGGCAGTACTGTGGCTGGTGCAATACAAACATTTAGGAATAATTTAATCATTTTTATTATGTATTTGTGTAAGGGTAATTATGTCTTCTTATGTTAATTTAGTTCATATCATTTTCCATCCCATAATCATCTTTCAGTGTATATTGTGTTTCACCGCATGGCGTCGCTGCGCTTAGTTGGCGAAAGCCGGCGCACGCTTCCGCCCANATATTGTGTTTCACCGCATGGCGTCGCTGCGCTTAGTTGGCGAAAGCCGGCGCACGCTTCCGCCCAGTATTCGCCAGCACTTGGACGAACTCGGACGTTACGTTCTCCCACTCCGCAGAAGCCCTAGCAAGGACATCATCTGTCGAATAGTATCTAGTCGCATCCATAACATTGTAAATCATTATCATCATCTCTTTCATTATTTAACTTGCATAGCGCCGAGGGGAGAGCGACGTTATTATTTATCGGGAATCGTAAAGTGCATTTCGAGCTTCACATTATAAGACCACGTGGTCGCTCGTAGTTCCGGGCCATTCAGACCACGTGTCTTGTGGATAGTTATGTGTACAATAACGGGGTAATAAATATCTTATCACGTACTACTCTATTTTATTGATAATTAAGTACGGCGTACGAGGTGGCCGACAGCCTCGGCATAGTGTGTATGACGGAGTGTTTACCAGAGCCCCTAGGCCGTCGACGAACGACCCTACATCTCATCAGCTCACCGCAGAGCTGTGGCGCCGGGCACATATCACTTCACAACTCTGGGAACACCGCGGATCAAGTTGGCTTTTTTGACCGTAGCCAAGCTTGGTCACGTCAAGTTTGTTGGTTATGTTAGCACGTGCTTACTGTTGCACTATTTATACCTTATGACAAGACTGTAGGCCGTTTCGTACGCCTGAAATATATTATTAAATTGTGGGTGATGCTACAAAGGATGTAGTAACCTACAGTTAATCGACACACGTTTAACTTTGTAAAGCGGTTTATTCAGTGTGCTTGCTTACAGGTGAATTATGAATGAAAATAGACCCAGCACTTATGGCCTGCTGGTGACCTTAGAGTGAAATAAATGTGGTATTAGGTTGATACACAATAGCGTTAAGCTATCTGGTGAAAGTGTGGGTGGCTCTCCCCTTGGAACTTCACATAAGTAAAAGAAATGTTCCAGTTAATTAATTTAATATTGCAGTGAAATGATTTGAGCCTAAATTATGTTACCCAGGGGCTCGCGGAGCGGGCGACCAATACCGCCAGTCTGGTCCGAGTGCTGAGACGAACTGGCCGAGTGACCTCGGTTTCCATCACGAGTGACAAGAACCGAAGTCAAACGGCAATTGATGAAACATAACATGAACACTATGTGATATGATTGCAATTGTGAAAAATTTTATAAATTAGATGAACACATTGGTGACACCCCTATTTATTAACAAACGTCTGTTAAGATTATAGTTGTAAAGTTGATGAGGTGTGTCATCGCACTAAATGACATGTTACAAGGATGGACACATTTATAGGTAATCTCCCTTTTAGAAAATATAATTACTCTTATGTAAATACATATTAAAAACCTTACTATGTTTTCTTGTAAAAAGTGTTTGAATTTCACTGGCTACAGTGTTTCCAAGTGGCTGTCTCCTGAAGGGGCAGACGAGACCACCCGAGCCAAGGGGAGGTGGAATGCCATGCTCGATTGCTGTTAACAAAATAAAGCACATCCCTGACTGTAGCTGTGAATGCAGTGACTGTGTTTAATGTGTTGGTAAAAATGCTGCACGCTACTGGGTGACACTTTGGGGCACTTATCGCTTCAGCTTCACCCTACAAGCCAGTTCGATGCCACTTGGGGGTGCATCACGTCGTACGTCGCGGTGCGAGCTGCCACGATGCAACGACCAATTGCCAATGCACCCAATGACTGTGGCTTTGGGGTAAACACTGTTTAGGATCGCCTACCCATTTAATAAAAGAGTTTCCTCTTTAGGTTTTTTTCTACCTTTATACATTACACATCTTCGAAAATTCACTCGTGCATCAACAGACTTACACCGTACGTTCGAAAATTACTGTTTCGGTTGTGTACACTTAAACCAAATTTTCCACCAGTTCAACAGGACTGAAATTCTGTGGATATGCACCAAAACATAAACTCCTTAATTTCTGAACGCTTTCGTTGAACTATAAATTTTAACACACCCGAACTTGTAATTTTCAAGCATTCCATAATATACAAAAATAATTTGTACATAGAGTTTTACAAATTGTTTAGGATATGTGTGTAATGGCATTTGTAATGTTTCTGGAGGCAGACGAAAACACCAGTAAAAATAAACTTGATGTTCGAAAAATGCCCCAACCGGTTTACATAGGTGTATCAACCATTGGTGAATCCATAGAAGAATATTCGAAAATGCTGATTCAAAAGAGCAAGTCGTGCTAGATTCAAGTGCAATACCGAATGCTATTTTCATTTATTATTGCAGACATAATTTTTTTCTGAAAATGTGATTTATTTTAATTTGCTATACTAATGATATTATAATTCGGTGGCAATAAATTTAAATAATATTAGTACCACAGGAATAATAAACCCGAGATAAAGTAGGCAAGGAATTAAGACTGTGATCCATGTTCACCCACATCTCATCCGGAGTTAATATTAAGAGCCACTTGGATAGCTGATTGGTAGTTCGAATTATTTTATAACTTAGTCAAGGTTCACATCTATGCCGATCATGCCAAACAGGCAGAGTGTAAATCTTCAACAACCAATCTTAAGCAATCCTTATATTATGCACAAGTCAAACTGAAAAGTTGAGAAATGTTTGATCGGTGGCGGATTTACACATTTGCCGCCAGTAGGCTATTCAAATTTTGTCGCCCCTACCGACTTCTACAATTGGATACCCTAGTTAACAATCATATTAATTATAATTTTTTTGTCAATAAAATTCTAACTTTATGATTTGTGCACTATCGTCCTAATTACACCACCTTTTTCCTGTAATTAGTATGATTGCGAACTAGGAGATTGATGTGTCAGTTTCTAGATTATTTTTACAAGCCAACAATTTAGTTAAGATTGCACAAGAAATAGTTTTTGGGTATATTTCTGAGCTAATAAAAGCTCAATCATGTACTACTAATAAAGCGGGGTAAAGTATGCCTCAATACTACTTACACAATAATGTACATTCGGTAAACATAATTAAATAATTTTTATTGTGCTTACTTACTGTTTAAAAACAACATATTCAATTATCTGGTAACAATCCGGCTGTTGATGTCGATGAAATTCAATTAATTAAGTTATGAAAGTTTTACAATACCTTTTTGCGCGATTTTCTATTGGCAAAATCATCCATTATATCGTCGTATAAAGTCTTGTTCATTAGTTCTGACTCTATGCACAAAAGAGCTAAGGTGTTTAGCAATTCTTGGCTTAAGGTAGATCTTAGATAATTTTTCACCCGTTTTAAGAAAGAAAAGCTTCTCTTACCCGAACAATTTTTCGCTGGTGTACATACAGCCATGCGAACTGCTATATCCAAGTTTGGATAAACGTTTTGCAAATTCTGTTTTCGCAGGAACGAAGATAGACTACTCAATGATCCAGAATCTGGTTTTACCAAAATTCTTTCAGAAGAAAGATGGCATTGAAAATGTATGCATTCTTGAACTAAGTCAGTCTCTAAATCATTAGGATACATTTCTTCCAAGAAAAGGGCTTTTCCGTAAGGGTTGATGATGACAATTTACTCATTTTGTCAGAAATGAAAACTTTTCATTGAACTTGTTGTAGGCCTCCTGCCGTTTACCCAATTCGGATACGAGTCCATCAATGAGAACGAGAAATGTGTTAACCCTGAAAGTATCACTCGCAGTCATTCTCATTTCTTCATCGGATGTTTCATAATAATTTTTTTTTCCTTTTCGGTTGTCTTTTTTCCATGTCTTTTGTATTCTACTTCGACTCGCTTAATTCCATCGCCTTTTGTTCGAAATACTTGCAAAGAGATTCGTAAAGATCGGCAACAGTGATCAAATCTACGGTAGAAGATTGAATTTGAACATTCACTTTCTTTATTCTTTCCAAAAAAACATTCCACACAACAACCATTACCGCCGTTTCCAGTTTTACCAAATGCAAAAGTATTCCCGTCGCTTAGTTTCGCATTACAGGCTTTTCGATAGAATCATCCTTGATTGATTTCAGTTTTAAGGACTTCGTGCTAACAATCTCTCAAACTTCTACATGCGTCCTCTCTAGCTGACCAGCGTGTCAGATTTACTCTCTTTAGCGTTTTCCCTTTCCGATTTCAGTCATTAATTTTTGCCAGCACTGTGTCAAACTTACAAAAAAAAACAGTAGATTTCTTGAAGCAACATGAAGAAGCGACAAACTTCTGTGCAAGATTCAGCAGCCGCAGTTGCCAGTAAATTTAAAGAGTGCGCAGAGCAAGGAACGAAAAAAGCAAAAGGTGCTTGACTTTTAATTTGAGCCTGTAAGCCATTGTACACACCAGACATGTTCGCGGCATTATCATATGATTGTCCACGACAGTCTTCAATATTTATGCCCAGTGTTTTGAGTTCCGAAATAATGGCAGAAAACATTTCTTCAGTTTTATGTCCCACCGAGGGCAAAAACCTGAGAAATCTTTCACACGGTTCGTTGTTTCCAAAACATATCTAATGACGAGGGTAAGTTGGTCCACATGTACTATATTTGGTGTTGAATCGATGATTAAGGAAAAATATTTCACCCTTCTTATCTCGTCTCCAATGTGTTTTCAGACTTTATGATCCATCAAGAGAATAAACTCATCGCAAACTGTCTTTGATAAGTAACTGGTACTTCCAGATCCTTGATTCCCAAATCTTTCAATATGACTCGCTAAAAAAGGATCAAATTCAGCTAACAGTTCCAAAATCATACATTCCGTTATGCGGATCACCGAACTTTTGATTTTTTCCTCTGAAAGCGAGGCCTCTTGAACACAGTCGCTTCACTACGGCAACAACCCTCTTCAGAATGTTTCTCCAATAAGTAATTTCTTCATCAATCTGGACATGCAGTAAATTATCGAGTCGGCCATCAATCTCACTTCTAACTTTCAAACTAAGGATTCTAGATTTATGACGCGTAGAGTTTTAATGCTGAGCTACTTGGTGTTCTGCATTTTTCCAGTCATTAAATCCTTCTTTCTCAAACTGAGTCTTATTCTCCAATGGACCGAATGCCAAACAGGGCCCGCAATATACAGATATTTTACTTTCAGAATAAACCAGCCAATATCAGTCATTCACTTCATTATTTTTCTTTGGAAGATACTCACTGGCAAGAAACGATGCTGATCAGCATATATTTTTTCACTTTTAGAGAAGTCACAAGACTTGTTTTGATCGAAGCCGTACCTTGCGATAATCTCCCTTAAGGTATCGTTGATTTCCCATAAAGCTGGATCTTTGTTTAGATTTACTGTTGTTTGCACTTGGTCATTACTTAACGTCTGATTCTGACACGCATCTTTAATTGTTATACTTATTGATGATTCCTCTACCGCCTCTACATCAAAACATAAATATCCGTTTTTTCAAAAGTAGATGGTTCAACAGATGACTGTTGTTGGGCCGCAGAGTTCAAATCCGTTTCATCTTTTCCAGATTGTATTGTGTCAGTGCATGTTGTTG